>JAQJVL010000212.1:363402-618402 GCA_035578905.1 Stictocephala bisonia | reverse complement strand
CGTGCGTGTGTGTGGTAATGCTAGGTTACATTTCGATTTACCAGTTCGATTTACTATTTTATCATTCAGTGTACTCAAATAGTGAATAGTTTTTCATAATATATTGTTGCACTTCTCTATAACATATATAGATAACGACATACATAACAATTGTTATTGTGTAAATCTTTCAACAGTAATTGTCACGAGATGTCATTACGCCTTTCTTCTTTTAATTTATGTAATAATAAGTTAAATTAAACAAATTAATTGATAAATATGGGAGTTTCTTACCTTTATCGAATGTGTTTATGACATAATATTCAATTATTCAAGCGAACTTTCATTTATGTATGTTCGTGCATGTAATTTTTTTTATTTTATTTCTGTACTATTCATATCATAGTATTCATATCATTATTATCTGAGTTATATTTCTATTTATTTTTTGTTTTATTTAAAAAAAACTTCATTCGCCAGTTCAAATGGGCCTGCAGGCCTATGCGTGAACGTTATTCAATGTGCGAAGTACCGACCGTTAGCTCAGTGGGAATTCGAACCTTGGACATTGGCCTCGGCAGTCCGAAGCCTTAGCCGTTGAGCCACCACGTCGGCAACATTTATTTATTTTACTTGTCCACAACATTTTAACATAATTTTCTTGTAATCCATGATGATCCAATAAAACATATTTGACATACTAACGTAGGATATAATTGTAATGTAAATATATATACTATTTTTACTTTTAAACCTTCGTTGGATACAAATATTAAACAACATTTGTTAAATAATATATGACCTATAGTTGTTCTCGAAACACAACGAAAAATACTAATTTTAATATAAATCTTTCCACAATAATTCTCTTACCTATTACGTAATAGCTCATTAGTAAAGGAGTCCATATGATATGTGTAGTCTTGTTACTAATACTGGGAAAAATCCAATGCAACCTGCTCAGGGAACCTGCAGTAAATTATAGTTTCTAATCAACGCGAGTGATTGATAGTTCTTTGATAATTATGTTAGTTAGTATTCTGACTATCACTCGATCTGAACCTATCAATTATTATAGGTTCATATTCATTCATAAATATTGGTTTTGATTTTTACTTAAGGCCAATATTAAATTCAAATAAAGATTACAGCTCTATTTTTATGAACATTTTTAATCGACCTTTTGAAAAAGAGAACATAATTGTGTAGAGCCCCTGGGATCAAATTTAAATTGTATCCCGTCATTCATTACTTATATCTATAACTATTGTTCTGAATTAATTTTTTGTTTTAATAACCAAAACCTTTAGAACAAATTCATCTCAGGGGGCACTCATCACACATGTCCTAAAACTTGAAATACATAAGTTATGTTATGAAATCTAAGCGTGACAAGTTTTTAACTTAAGTAATGATCAACTGCAAAACACAGGCGTCAGCTCCTGACAACTGGCACTGCCTCGTAGCCAAGCGGGGAAGGAGAGTGAACTGCCAAAACTGTTCAAAGCACACACCATTGGTGGTGGGGGGGGGGGGGTGGAAGGACTGATGACACCTAGTCTTCTGATAGTCAACAGAGTTGCAAGTAGTTTCAAAATCAACTCCAGGTAGAAATTTGGAGAGGCTTGACTGATAAAAAATTATTCACTGGAGAAGAATGTTAAGTGGTTAAAGTTGGTATAAACAATTGATCATAATTCGTAAATCTAAACACACTATCAGATTGTTGAACTTAACCTGTATTTATATAACAATGCACCATTCACTACGTCAAAATAAAAGTTATTCTACCAACGATACAAACTCTAGGCTTCTTTTTAATCAGAAGCATCTTGGACAGCCAATACATAACTTATCATGATTGAATTTGGTATTCAATTTGGCGTTTGGCTTGAGGTGCGGATTGTGTTTTATGAGATACACACGTGAAGCCTGAGGGAGACCCGGCCAGTCCACCTGCACGGGTCTATCATTACCGTCCACCGGCAGCTTGGGCCACCGGCATCTTAGGGCCACCAGCACCTGGGGGTCACCGGCACCTTGCGGCCACCGGCACCTTGGGTCACCGGCACCTTTGGGCCACCGGCAGCTTGGGCCACCGGCACCTTGGGACACCGGCACCTTGAGACCACCGGCACCTTGGGCCACCGGCACCTTGGCCCACCGGCACCTTGGGCCACCGGCACCTTGGGGCCACCGGCACCTTTGGGCCACCGGCACCTTTGGGCCACCGGCACCTTGAGGCCACCGAGCATTGTGAACTTATTAGTTCAGTGTATCACAGTTCATGTGAACTTGCCAATGTCCTGGGCCATATTGGATTTATATTATTCTATATTCTGGAGACATCCAGAAGTTAGAAGTTAAAATACCTAGAAATAAAAGTATAGATAACGAATGTTCTTCAAAATAGATAACATATTAGTAACTCTACTTTTACTGTATATAGTTTTGTTTTAGTAAATAATCTCGTCTTTGACTATTAATTTCTCTATATTACATTTTTTATGCAAGAACTCAGCTGTCATTAGTGTATCTTTTCCATTGAGGTAATCTCCAGACTTATTAAGCGATATTTTACGGATATGTATTAGGCCTAAGTATCGTTATTAACAACGTTGATACCAAAAATTGAACATCCAGTAGTAGAGACGCAGGATGGAAGTTTGAAGGTTAACTGAGAGCGGAGCCAAGCCCACTCACTAATGGTAATCATCAAGAATGAGCGTTACCTAAGTTTGGAGTGCCAATTATTTAGACTTCATTTTGAGTCCAAGCGAGGTTGAAGTTATCTATTAGCTAGCGAAACCAGTCCTGAAAACAGTCGGAAGGTCCAAGGTAAATTGTAAACTGGTTGATTGGCCATTAGCTACTAAGTGAATGGCCCATTCAAAAACAGTTTTCTATTAGCTACTAACAATACCACAGTCATGCTGGATTACTATTGGAAAGAGTTAGAGTTTTATAAAGATCATTAAGACTAAATCTAAATTTAAACTAAATTAAAGACTAAAATATACCTTAAAATTACTAAAAAATATCCAAAACAAACTCGTATTGGTGTTTTTAAGGATAGAAGTGATTCAAAATTATACTAAATTCAAAATACTAGTTTTTTTAATTATTGTAGTCGCTCAATACTACTCACTAATTGGCACATTTGTTGTCACTGGTCTTTCAAGGTGACTATTTAGGATTTTAAAGTGTTTCCGGTATATAAAGGGTGGAAAAATATGGAAACTGTTTCTCAACTTTTGTATGATTTCACTTGTAAAAGTGAAATCTTGTACATTATCATGGTTACAAAGAACATATTTTTTGACGCCATTAGTGACATTTCATGTTTTCAGGGGTACGACCCATGAGTTGAACGAAAATCTTCAAAGTAAGCCTAGGTAGAGTTTGGTATCAAATGAAAATTCTATTCAAGAGAAATTAATTGCCTCAAAGTGGACTTCGAAAGGTTTATTCTTTTCAGAGTAGTGGTCATTTAAATTTCAAAGTGAATAATTTGAAAAGATATTATTTCTCCCCGATTCTACGTTTTAAAGTAAATTATTCTGATTAAAAATTATACTTTATGGAACACAATTACTAAAATAAATTAAACTATCAAATTGTGTATAGAAAAAAATAACTTCGTTGTGAAAGCTTTTCCATATTTTTTACATCCTGTATATTGTATGGCTTTCAAAGGTAAACAATTAATTTAAAAAAGTCAGAATAAAAAATTAGTTTCATAAATATAATGTACAAAGTACTTGTGTCTTAGTGTTTAAATATTGATCTTCCGTCACAGAGCTAAATCCAGGTCTCGTAAACAACACATGATTTTCCGATTGAATTAAGACCGCTTAAACCCCCCCCCTCTGAAAAGAACGCAATGGGTAATCTTGCGATCCATTACCTTATGATCCATTATTTGAGTTTTAAATCATAAGACTGATTATTTGTCAGTTGCATCTTCCCACCTCTGTGCGAAAGCGACTCAACATAGTCCATTCCTTAAGAGGAAGGTTCATTCCCCCAATGACCTTGTGTTTCCGGTAAATGGTTTGAAAGAAAACGGTCTTATGAAAAAGGTCCGCCAAATAAACCAAGTTGACCGAACCGTTCTGGTGTGATAAGTCTGCCAAACTAACTACAGTTATATATCTACCAATTAATAACAATTAACCACACGATGGCGGCGTCTAAACACCTGAATGAGGTAGTAAAGAAGAGCAAGAGACGTAGGTAATGGGTTAAACCACATAACTTGTCTGTAAGGATAGAGCTCTCTTGTGTGTGACAAACAGCCTCGTACGTTAGTCCTGGTTCCGTTTTACAACATCTATAACCAACTCACGTACCGCAAGGATAATGAGGGATAATCATTTCAACGAGATGGAAGGGTCGAAATAATCGAATTGCTTAAATAGGAAGAAATTATGGCATTATGACAACGATAGAATAGTTTGTAAATTGTTTAACTTTTTAAATATAAAAAAAGTTAACTCATTATACATTGTTGTACTTTATACCTTAAATCTTTAAATGGCACAGTGAATAACTGAAACTAATAAATGATCATCCACATTCGATGTATATATATATATATATATATATATATATATATATATATATATGTCCATGATAAATCAAATGACACGTTATTTTATATAATATCCATTCTTTAATACATATATTTAACCGATTTTCATAATAATAATGCTTTAAATACCCTGGAATAACCTTCTGCCTTCTTTTACATTTGTATATTTGTGTTTATTATATTATTAACCAATTTACTTATATCCAAATAATGTACTCGTATATTCACCGAGTGTGCTAGTCTTTATCACGTACAGTGCAAAAATGGCTCTCCCACCCACCCATACACTTACGGTGATAATTATACTACCACCCACCTATACAAGTACAGTGGTATTGAACCATCCGCTCGCCCATTCGATTATTATTCGATCGAGGTTATATTACGAGTTGATATATTACGAGTCTATTACAAAAATGACTCTCCCACCCACCCATACACCGTACAGTGGTATTGAACCATCCGTTTACCCATTCACGAACACTGGTAGTGATCCACCCACCCACCCATACAAATTTGGTTGTAATGTGAAAAAATCTTGTGATTACACTTTAAGCATATGGGTAGATGGGTGGGTCAATATCATTGCACGTATAAGGGTTAGCGTACAATAACAACAGAATCTTGGAGTATCAATAGATAAAATATCCTTCAATATTAGTGTAGCCCTATAAAATACTTGTTTTTACATAACATTTTCATACTATAAACTAATATATAAACTATTATATCTTATTACACGTCCCTTAATTTGTCTCATGATGATCAGCCCTTCTCTAAACTCACAATTGTTGAAGATATGATAGGCCTCTTGCTAGCTTAGTGGTTAGCACGTCTGCTTCATATGCAGGGTATCACGGGTTCAAATCCCGGGAGGTCCAATTAGAAATGTTCTGATGGGTTTGGACCGTTGTTCCTTAACAACGTATGTACACATAGTAAAAACGCCACTGGCGTAGATAGAATGAAAAAAGAAGATAAACCCACCCTCCCCACAACTTAGAGGTTTTAGAAAAATAGTTAAATTTAAAAAAAAAATATTAATCTTACATCACGAATTAGTTTATTTTTGCTCTATACTAATTTAACTAACCCACTACAATGGTAGCTTATTATAACTATAAGATATATATTTTTCTTCCATGTGACTTCTTTTGGTTGCTCTCTAAATATATCTGATCTGAAGACGGTAGAAGTAGGACTATCGAAATCTATCATCATATTATGTGTGTAATTTGAACGTAATTTATATTTTTAAATAACTGTAAATAAGATTACAAACATAATTGTATCATGATTTACTATAGCGAATTGGCATATTGCAGACAAAACTTGAATTAAATGAAGAATATATTTTCTGTGTGGTATAGTTATTGGCAGGATTAATGAGTCCTTAGCGAACAGGGAAATGATAAAAAATGCAGTTCAAAAGCTAGCACGTCTATTACGAAAGGCTGGACCAACAAAAAAATTAATCAGCTTAGTCGTCCTCATTATAAGGATGTTTTTGATCAACATCTTCAATTCCAGATGACAAGAAAAACGCTCTATAATCACGTCCTTAAGGACGAATTCGGCACCGTCCAGTTAACAAGAGAGGCTTCTGCGAACCTCCAATAAATCCCATGCGCCAAAGCCAATTAAGAGTCCAAACTGGGTTGGCTTGGACAATCAAAATATATTGCATTGTTACCGGCGCACTTTCCGGCTAATGCTTATTGTATCGTAACGAAGGCTTAAATACGACTTGTTGTTTCATACTTTTTATTTTTAATTAAAGCCCAATTATTGGACCATTTCTCCTCGTTAAATTGTATCAACTGATATACGAACATTTTCCTAATGTTCGTTTTGGACAGTGTTGTTTAAAAAATGTCTAAAAATATTCCCAAGTCTAACTAGCGTCATTATTTTTACAAATCGTTACTTAGTAATTGTATTGCGTGTTTGTAGAAATAGAATACAAGTGAACGTCACACAACACAAATACAAGTACAACATACCCTAAGTACAAATTAAGGGGGTTGATTTCAGTAAACAACGTTTAACCTTCTCAAACCGGAGGGGTTCACAAAGAAAGGTATTGTATTATTTTTACAAACAAGTTTAACTGTCACACAACACATACTTAAAACAATAAGTTCTAAATACGATATAATTTTGTTTCAAATACATAGGCTTATTATGCTATATAAAATGTTACGTAATTATTTCGAATATGCAAAGCTATATTTCATTACTTGCTGTTTACGACATAGTATCTCGTTAAGACAAAACTTACTTTTTTTAACGTAATTTGAAATCGTGTAAATTTGAAAATTCTTAGACTGTTAAGAAACCATTCAGAATAACAAAAACAAGCCTTAATAAAATGTTTTGTATGTCAAACAGGTACACTTTTAAAATGAATTGATATCCAATTGTTATGATACTTTATTAGAAGATCATAATCTAAAGTACCAAACTAAATAGTTCTAGTCAAACATCTTTAAAGCCATAGGCACGAACATTGAAAATTTACGATTTAGACCCTCATCTAAAACACCTAATGTACTAATATTTTGGAACTGTGAAGAGTTACCCAAAGTTGTTTTTTGAACAAAGTAAATAAAAGAGCTGAGATGCTTGTATTACTCCAGGGAGAGATTTTAAAACTTTAGAAACCAAGTAAGGAGGATTACAAATAAATCAGGAAATCAACTTTCAACTGACATTTCTTATCTTCAACTTTCAATTGCTATTTACAATTTAAATGCTAGACGGTTAAACACTTCACTACAGTCGCTTTACTACTTTTCAACAAACACTACACGTTTCTAACACTTCATTACTCAGTATGAACGCAACATTAACTTACTATTTTAATAAAAGCGCTTAATGATTGCAAGAACCACGGTTAAACTATTGCTAAGACCTTAATTGAAGAAAGTGGTAACCCATAAAAAGTATTTTTTTGAGTAAACTAGATTTTAATGTTTGCCTAAATCTATAAATAATTTCTTTTAGTAAAACCAATTGAAAATATTACTAAAAATGTCTTTAGAATACCTTAACAAATAAATAGTTAATGTTTAATTAAAGCAACTGGGTATTCTTATTATAAGATAACAATTTTTTTTAATATAATCATGTTTTGTGAGGGTTAGCACTATCTTCGTAAAGAAAAACTCAGAATCGCTCACTACAAATAATGTTTATTTTGAACAATACAGATTTACTAAAACTATTTTACATGGAAAAAAATCTGAAATAGAGAATATTGATTTAGTATAAAGAACATGACTCCTTTACTCTATTATTTCTGGTCCATCGCCTGTCTCTTCTTCTATAGAAGGATTGTTGCAATAATAATGGTGCACTTGTAGAATATATGAAATCAACTGCTTAATATAAGATTTTTTTGTAATTAATCAGATGTTCTACATTGTATTTTTGCTTAAAATCTATAGAATTTAGATTGGCCGTCTTTCTCCCTTTTTAAAGAGAAACTTCAATTAAGTCTTGATTTACTAGATGTTTAAACATCATTGGCATTGGTTTACTGATAAACAACTTTAAACAAATTGCGTATTCTAACTTCGAAGGGTGGCCATCATCACATTCTTGTTGGTTGGTGTTTAAACTACATTTTAACTTAGAAAGCTCTTTCTGGAGTAGGATGTGGTGACCTACCAGTAGCTCCCACATGATACATGATGCGCTATTGGATTTTAGTTATATGACCCTCTGTCAACTACCTGAAAAAAATGTATTATCCAATTAATTTTGTGGTAAACAGTGCTAACCCTCAGAGCAATATTACTGGGGGTAAAAAAAAATCTAACCCTCATTTTGTATTCATAAAATTACCAGCGGTAACTAAAAAAAAAGGAATGTAGCTGTTTAGCGTTATCGTGTGTTACTCATTTACAAATTGTTGTCACTTTTTTATTGTTAAATGTTTTTAGTTATATATTTATTATCGATGGTGTTGTTGTTAAATGTTTATAATTTAAACCATTTTTTAATATTATGATCACAGACTCTGTATTAGCCCATCCAGTACCAAATGCAAATTTTTTAAATTGGTAGGAACAGTGAAATCTGCTACGAAACTGAAGTAATTTAATTCTGAGGTTACAGAATATAGGTAGAAGATTACGAATTATAAACATATCAATTAAGAACAATATATTATTTTAATTAAGTTTAAGATAACGTAGAACATATGGACTCTGCTGACAAGTTTTAAAACTTAGCATAGCCAACAATGCGGTATGTATGAAATAAATAAATAATGCTTTCCTAACTAAATTTTCAGTAATACCTTGGAACATTCGTTGAAATAAAGCCATGGTCCCTATCAATACTTTAAACGGGCACAGTATGATTGATGTGTACGAAAAGATATTTATGATATATATGGCCTCAATAGAGATTGATATACAGAACGATGTTTGAGGTTAGACCATAAATTACTCTCAAACATAACATTTAATTGCTCCATCCCGCGGGCCAAGGACTCGGCTACCGCCCTTGCTTCATCTATAACACGTCCTAGATCTACCTTTCTCCACCTGTCGCGAGTAACTCCAAACCTTTTCCAGTGACGTAGATGGTTTATTGTGAGTCAGACTGACAGAGAATGAGCCGCTTATTTTCTGCATTCCAGGGAAATAATTGAAGTAAAGGTCAACGTTGTCGGCTTGACGTTTTAATATGTCTATTATAAATTGTGAAAGACGCCATCACTCTTTCTTTAACAAGATCTTTTATTAATTCAATAAACGTTGTTTGCTATCCATAGTCTCAGGGGAAAACTAAGTGTCATTTTAATTACTTTACCAATACTGAAGTCTTGCACGTTTACGAAACCCCATAAATTTCTCCCCACCTACTCTAAACTGTCCATAAAACAGTATTGATATGTCACCCCCATAATAGTTTGGTGGTCTCTACTCATACATATACAGGGTGTCTCTGAACTCTCTGATGATCTCTCTTAGTTATTGTTTCTGGTCCATTTAGGATCACAAATATCATATTTAAATTGTCCGAAACACCTCGGTTATCCTTACAGCCACTATTTGTTTTTTCTTTTTTTTAATCTACACCTCTAAAACAAAAAGATGTATTAAGTTGAAATTTAACGAATAATTATATTAAATATTACACAGAATAATATTTCTTAGCAAATTTAATTTCAAATCCAATGAAATAACTTTTTAAAAAATTTGTTAAAAAACAACAAAGAAAATTTAATTGTTGTGACAGTATGTACAAAGCAATGTGCCTTTACAATGTGTAACACACATGTAAAAGCTGATAGTAATAAATTAATTAGCGATAGTCTTAAATCAGATGTTTACATAAACTTTATTTTTGTACTAGACAGCTAATGTAAGACTATCACAAATTACTTTATTATTATCAGCTGAAGCATATGTGATACACACTGTCACAAAAATTATCTTTTCTTTGCTATTCTTCAACAGATTTTTATAAACATTATATCATTAGATTTTTAATCGAATTTCCTAAATATTAGGATTTATTATTATGTGTATTCTTTTTAATATTTAATATAGTTATTGGTTTATGAGTTATTCAGGATTTTAAATGTTAAATCATCTCACAAAGTTTGATACAGGAAAACCACAATTTTTATCAAAATGGATGTTTATATTATAAAGAACAATACAAAATTTCAGCTCAACACACCATTTTGTTTTTTAGATATAAATTTTAAACTAAAAAAATTGTGTCTGCAAGGATAACCAAGGTGTTTTGAACACTTTATAAATAATAATATTTGTGGTCCTAAATGAAACAGAAACAATAACCAAAAAAGGTTATCAGAGCTTTCAGAGACAGCTTGTAGATGTTAACTGTATTTTAATTTATAACTTATCATTATTATAATAAATTTGATAGATAATGATATAAAATTCGTTCCATATGATAAAGTCTTATGTTTATAAGTTATTAGGCACAACTATATTGATAAGTATTCCACTGATTCATTCTTTGTGATTAAATTAGTTTTAAAATATAACTAACTGACAGGAAGTGGTTCTCTAATTATTTTAATCGTAACGTAATTTTATGGTTTATTAGTATATTTTATAGGTAGTTACATCAGACACTGATTGTGACGCAGTATTTTGTTTAGTATCATATTATGTGAATAGTTAGATCTATACAATTTATATTTATTGTTATATTATTTTCATGAGAAATGAAGGGAAATTTCCATTTATGTCCTGTTGTTATGTCCTGTCTTATGTAATTGAATACTGACATCCTACATATTTTGAATCAAAACAATACAATGTAGATTTATAGTATTTGTCATAAAAATAATCGGCTTTAATGATTTTAAAACAAAGTAAAATATAATCTCTATATATAAAATGCAAAGCCCTCACTGACTGACTGACTCACTCATCACTATTTCACCAAATTCCCATGTATGTAGAGCTGACATTTTGTACACGGTTTCTTTAGGTCTTAAATAGAACAACTAAAGTATTTTCATCTTGATAAAGTACTCCTAAGGAGTAGAAACCACCCCTAAAATATTGTTCCATAAGGATAATATTTGGTTGGTTTTAGTAAATTAATAACAGCTGTTTCGTAAATAAATAAATACAGTATGCTTATTCTGTAGGTTTGACATTATACTTCTGATACATTAAGAGTTTAATCTTCAGTTGTTAAACACACATAACTAATAAATAGGTAGCAACGCATAGTTTGAGTCAGGTGATGTAAATAAATTTAATATTGTGATTTTACGTTATACAGTTAATCTACTATTATTTTTAGTTAAAAGTCATATACCGAAGCCGAAGGCCGAGGTGTATGGAGCACAGCGAGTGTCGGGTTTGGCACGCGATGCGTGCAGGGGGTGCCTCCTAGTTGTTTATATAAAGAGTGTACCGCAACCATTTGAACAAACTCTACCACATGGTTCAGCAGTTCAATATTAACAAATACAATATAACATGTGTCGTGTCTCGATAAGTTTTCTGTGTATGCGTCTATAGATGTTTACTAAAATGCAAAATTCTCAAAAACTGTATAAGATAAAATACTAAAACTGGGCTGTTTATCTACGTAGGATAAATGTTAATGAAGATTTTTTCCTCGAAAATCATTTTCTAAATGGTGACAGCTGAAATACCATTAGTTTTCTTTAATATTTAGCGACGAAATTTTTAATTTTCATCGTCTTTAAACAGAATTTTACTGGTAAACATAAATTTTCATAAAAACTATTTTATTTATTTACATTCTTACTTATATACACTCCAGTCAGTTTGGTTTGAAGAAGCGTACAAGACTCTAGGACGTGGCAAAGAAGCAACAATTAATCTCATTGGTCTAACGACCATGAGAGGCGGCTATTACACGGTCTGGTGGGCATTACGCCTCTAAGATTAAACAAGCTGTATAAAATAAATTAGAAAGCAATAATAAAAATAAATATCTACTGATCTTAACACCAGATATATGACATCAAGATATGTCTTTTTTTTTACTTCAATCACCAGTTCACATGGGCCTGCAGACATGTGCGTGGCCTTTATTCAACGAGTGAAGTACCAACAGTTAGCTCAGTTGGGAATCCACACCATCCTTTTCAGTATTAAGAAAAAGTAACTTCAATAAATATGTAAGAGAAATTTTTCCGGACACTAAAAAAAACTCTGATACTTTGTCAATAGGATCTCGATTATCCTACCTACACTCATTTTACTTTCAACATTTATTTAGTCACTACTTTTTTCATCAACTGCACAAAAAGCGTATCTTTATTACTCCTATCAAAAATTGAGAGAAGACCAAAATTTTAAAATCGCAAAAATAATGCGGAAATGAAGTATCAAAGCGTATAAGTATAATTTGTGATCTAAAAGTAGACCATTCCGTTTTAAGAAGTAATGTGTCCATTGGAGTGACCTTGGATTTCCTTCAAGTTCTGTCCAGCACCTATCGTTGATGTGTTCCTTCTGTAAGTCTCTCACTACATGGACCTAACAGTTGTACATTACTCACGCCTATTATGCTGTCAAAACTCACACACGCGCACAGCCAGGGGCAAGGACCACGCTTGATTTATCCCCTACGGACGCCCCATCCAGCAAGTCGCCTTGTACCAGAAGACATTCACTGAGGAACCTCGAACCTCGTCCTCGACACTCTCTGATTGTATACTATCAACAATTAGTGGATTGTTAACTATTTTCTATTGTGCATTTCCTTTTTTCCATGCTATAGATACTTAAATAATAAACTAAATAACATTTCAAAATAATTATAGTACTTATATTAAAGGTCTGACAAATAACTGTATTAACACGAAAAAACTATGTGTTCAATCGGTTAGAATGGAACTAATAAGTCCTATTTTAACCAATATAATATAATTTGTTTTAAGAAATACTATTTCATGGTCGATAGTGAAAATAATGTAGATTTTTCACCAGAAAATAATGTAACACCAGAAAACTGAAAAAGAATGTAAGTGCGTACGTATATATACATTTATACATACTGATTTTTAACCCTTTAAAACAAAAAGCGCAACTTGCACTAATATCACTTTTGAAGTAGAGGGTGAGACGAGCAAATCTGAGCTTTCTTGAAAACTTTCGGAGGTTTTACCTTATTTTAGCATTCAGTGACTGGACTAAAAGCCAAAACAAAAATCCTCTTGCATAAAGCCACTAAAACACCCTTGGTGGGACTTTTTAGTGTGAAGTCACAGTTGGCTACAGGAGAATTGTCCCCACCCATACATGTCAAGTGGTAATGACCCACTCACCCACCCAGACAGTAAAGCGTTAATGACCCACCCTCCCACCCAGGCACGTACAGTGGTAATAATATACTGGTATATATGTGGGTATGTATACTGTTATAATAATGTGTCATATGGGAAGAAATCTTGTTTGGATATAATCCTCTTAATCAAAATCCTAGTGCCCTAATTATGAACCCAACATCCTAGTGCCCTAACCATGAACCCAACATGTTGGAAATCGATAACATCAGTGTTTCCATTATGCCAATGACGATTCTGATGACCATTTTTTTAATGTCAAACATAATGTTTTTAATTTTTCATTTAAATGTCCCTATTAATTTTCCAAATATACTAAGTTTTCAGTGAAATACAATTTAATTAAATGTATTTTTAAGGATTCAAGCTGAACATTATTTTAGCCTTTAAAACCTATTGCGTTAGCGCTCTCTAATCAGCCCTCCTATAAGCAGTAAACATGCATGATTTAATGAATCAAATTAAATATGTTACTTCAACAAACCAAATCAACTTGTAATTGCAATAAAACAAACCTAATCTACTAAAAGGAATCAAATCTAATATTCAGAAAAATCAAATCAGCCCTTCTATATTTCTTATTATGATAAATGGAATCAATCTTTACATTGTAATAAAATAACCCTAATGTAATAGATCAAATCCAATATCTCAACCCTCGTGTTCTAGGCAAGTAAAATCTTCCTATAACTATCATGTGCCTACTGGAATGTGGCCGTCCACCTTCTGTTGACTCTAGTGTGACCTTTCACTGCAGAGGCCCAGGTCATAGGTCATCCCTTGGCCTCTCCAGACACTCGAGTCCATCACGCACACAATTCATTGTTCACCAATCGCCACAAACTAACCGATGTCTACGAATAAGGACTGCGAGGACGACTGCTGTGTCCAGAGGTCCTTGGGAGTCTATTGACAAACCTCTGTGGAGGAAATATTTCCTAGGGTTGCAGGAGAAATGGGGAGAATGTATATTCTTTGGAAGATTACCAAGATGGCTTAAGTAACTTAACAGCATGCCAAGAACGCTATTAACATGGAAATTTCTCAACCACCGCTAGTCTGAAACAAAGCCAGAACTTAAAACTGAAATTATAAACACTGTATTTATAAGTATGATTATGATACCTGAATCACTCTATTAAGCTAATATAACACTATAGGTGCTGACAAGTACGTTCTATATGAGAGCAAAAGTAATAGACGAGTTGGAAGTGTTAGACCTTTGAATATCTTATAAATTGTTAGAATTAATGAGTTTGAGAAAAAAATCAAATATGCCTAAAAGCCTTAAAATATTTTTCATAGTAAAGCTATTTTAACCCAAAAGAAGAAAAATTATTTTTTTATTTTATTTATTTTATTTTATTTATTTATTTTTACAATGCTTCATTACAACTTTACAGCCAATTACAAAAAAGCATTAATAACTAATAATATCTAATAATAACATGCAGATATTTCATAATTTTCGCAACAACAAATTTATATTATGTTAAAATACAAATTTAATATATAAAATTATATTATGTCTTATTTAACCAGGCGAAGTTAGGGGAAGCACTCTCCAACACTTAACCTGGGGACCAACGACTTAAGGGTGATTTCCGAACCACCAGCAGTAACCGAGCAGTAACCACCCAACGCGCAAACTCAGACGGTCACCTATCCAAGGAACAGCCACGCTTGATGTTTCCTGATGCCGTTATCTTATGGTATTATCGTAACCCTCTGGTCAAGGCCTATGGCAATATTAGCTGTTGTGGAGGAGTATAAGTATTTTTGTTCTACAATTTATTGCTAGTATCAAGAAAAACAGAGGAAGATAATTGAGTCTAAAGTGAGCTGCTGCAAAAGTTAACCTATGTTGATAACTGGAGGAGAGAGAACCAGCATGGTTACAAAGTGAGCTTACTCGAAAACAATTGGCCACAGAGAAATTTGAAAAATGTGTTCACTGTTGTGGCCATCACATTATTTATAGTAACATTGACAGATAAATTTGGATAGGTATAAATAATATTAATTTGAGGAGAACTTCTCCCTCATTACACCCTTGTCATCGCACATCGAACACATATTAAAGTGATGGATATTTATCACCTGTTGCCCTTAGGTGGACCTTGGACGGTTTCCCCCTCATTACTGGTCTCCTCAATCATCCCCCGGAGTAGCACCTTGGGTGGGCCGATCGTTAACAAACTGATGTTATTGATTCGGTTCACAGCAGCGGAGAAATCGCCTCCACCTTTAGGGCCACAATTAGTCGATGTTTGCTGATTATATGCAGCAAAGAGTTAGTGAACACCATAAACATATCCCTTGCCAAGGGTCTGGCATCGCCCATCGCCTCATCTCTGCTCATTTATTAACGGGGCTCAATTAATAGGGCCTGACAAGCGTTTTGATTTAACTTATTGCTGTGTCAGATCTTGATCCATTTCCATTGGCATTAGTTGGGTCATGATGAATTCCAAGGATCTTGATGGAATTATATCATCAAGAGAATTGAGTGACCACTGGCCTTGAAACTGTTTATCTTTTGAAGAATTTTTTTAAGGTTTTTGATTTTTATTTCAAATAGTTTACTACATAAAAATACTCCTAATTCAAAACGTTCAAAACGTTTTAAATATTATAATGTATCATTGAAAAATGCCAATGATGATGTTTTGGTTGAAAATAATGTCTTGATTGTGACTTTTCCAAATCAAAAACATTAAATAAGGTCTCAAAAGTAATCCTTGTCAGCTCTAAGGCTAAGTCAAATAATTACGATTACAAAGTATTTTGAGTTCAATATAAATCATAGAAAAAACATATGTTTTATAGCAGTTTTGGCAAATTAACAATCATTTCATGATAAAGTATCTTTATAGAAAAAAGTAAAAGTAGCCGAACTAAGAATGAAATATGTGAAAAATGATTTCTTTACTTTCAAAATGTAATAATAATTACTGTCACACAGCGTACAATACCACTGAGTGTTTATGGGTCGGTGGGTGGGTCAATATCACTTTACGTGTATGGGTGGGTCACCACAACTGTGCGTGTATACGTAGTTGTGTGAGTCAACGCCACGGTGAATAAATGGCTGTGTTTTTTTTTTCTTATTTTTTTTTCTTTTTCTAGCTCATATGTTAGAATATGAATATGTTAGAATAGAATATAAAAATTAAAATCAAATAAATTATATTATAAATAACAAACTATAATGAAAGAAGTTAATATGACTTTTATTACTTTGTAATTAAATTTAATTTGAGAAGGACTTGGGTAGATGGAGACTAAGAATTCCTTAACCAAAATGAAATTTCCGGATTGAGGTAAAATATGTACAGCAAATGTAAACACAGGCAGTGTGTTTGTATTCATTTACATGGGATTCCTATACATTTACAGTTTATATCATGTATATTTAGTAAGTACTGACAGACAAAACGCTAACATTAATTTGTCTACATTAAAGTTTCCTAATGTTATCTCTTAAGACTTACAGTGTACAAGTACAATATACCTCACCTCCTCGTTGGTCAGGCTGTAGAGCTGACCTACAATCCCCTCACAGAAGACACATTTCAGGGTTTTTGAAACATTTGAAAAAAATTTGAAAAAATATCAGGGATTGTGTTGATCCTCGTACCAGTTATACTTTCCACATGTCACCATCAACGTAAAGACTGATCGCCAATGTATATTAATGGAACTGTTATTTACTGAATAATTGATTTCTGAAAGTGCTTTTCAATGAGAATGTGCTACAAATGATCTCGGCATCATATTAATAGCATCACAAGAAGTATGGCTAATGGATTCTCTCCGGATGGATGGATTCAATCACTCAAGCAGAGTGATGTGACAAATGTTTGCTATTACCACTGGTATATATCCGACTGGACATTTCCAAATCAGGGAAGACCGGAACTGTGGTACGGCCTGTATAAATATTGGGTTAACTTCCAACGGATATCCTGAATCCAACCAGACTTTGAAGTTTCCAGAAAGAGATTATTCATTTCTTTTTTTCGTGTTAAACTTTTTGTAGTGGAATCTAGTATCATAGATATTTATATTTACTATATCTACTAACCTCCACAACAATATACAAGGTGGGAAACAAATATGGAAACGCTTTCACAAAAACATTATTTTTCCGTAGATAATTTGATAATTTAATTTTTTTAAATATTTTTGTTCCATAAAGTATAAGTTTTGATCAGAATAATTTACTTAAAACCGTTAAATAGCGGATAAATAGTATTGTTCAAAATAGTTACTTCGAAATTCAAATGACCGATGCTCTGGAATGGATAAACTTTACGAAGTCCAGTTTGTGGCAATTAATTTCCCTTGCACCTTTCATTTAATACCAAACTAGACCTAAGCCTACGATGAAGATTTTCGTTCTACTCCTCGTGAGCTCTCCCCCTGAAAGGATTAAATGTCGCTAATGGCGTCAAAAATTATGTTCTTTATAACCATGATAATGTACAAGATTTAACTTTTACAAGTGAAGCCATACAAAAGTTGTGAACACGTTTCCATATTTGTTCCCATCCTATATGTAGGTAATAAAGATATTGCCTATCGAGAAAATAGCACATTTCTTTTATGAATATTTCAAAAGGTACGACACGTAACCTAGTTGTCCTTTTGCCTTAGGTAACCTAAACTAATTAGGATTAATAAAATTATCCATCCAGTGAGGTGCACATACACACAGACAGACATCAAATTTTTTTCGGAAACCCCACTTTTTGGGTTCAGGGGACCCTAAAATGGATTTTTAGACCAACTTGTAAATAGATTTTTTTGGACGATTGCAATACTTTCTCTATGTTAACTAATATGGGATAAAGTGAAAAGCTACTAGTTTTGTATATAAAAGTGGAAAAATAATTCACCCATTATGAAAATATGTATTGTTAAAGATTATGAATATATAAAATATTACATAGATAAACTGTGTTTTAATTGTATAGAAGTAAAACAAAAACCAAGTACTAAATGAAGTAATGCAAATAAAAAGTACAAAATAAACAACAATTAGCATTGTCACATAAAACTCATCAATGTGGATCATTTACAATGTTTAATGTATTGAGACGAGTTTCTGTGGTTAGACAATTATAGTTTACGGAAAGATATAAAAATAGTTTAGTTTTATAAATTAAAACAATTTACAAGGAGACATGTTCCCAAGCCAAATCTTAAAACAATTTGTACAGCTGACATTCTAATTATTAAAGTATCTTGGTTTGTACACAGATTATTTTGTGGCTAAGTGTTAGAGAGGACTTTACAGAAAGAACCTCGCCCTTCATAAAGACATTCCTCATCCTCAATTTCAGATTACTTGGAAAAGGAACTACATATTTTGCGTCCGTCATTTTTATATGTAGTACGCGAAGGTGTTTTTTGTCAACGCAACTCCTCCCTTATTTCTTTACCGGTTGAGGTGTCAACACAAATTTTCCTCTGGTCGTAGTTGTGCAATAAGGACTTCAATATGTTCACTTTGCAGTGTGTGGGGAAGCCCGCAAAGTACGTTCTTCGGCCATAATAATTACACTGAACCGACCAGCAGTTCAAATGTAAATAATGATTTCCAAAACGTTTTAACAGCTGTTGGAATGTAATCAATGGTGTTTGTGATATAGTCAATTGGTGTCATAATGATAACCAGGAAAGGTTTATCATTATGATAAATGTTTATAAACATGGTTTTATTCACATTCGATTGCAGGACTCCGCTATACTGAACTTGAAGGTTTCAATTAATTGTAATCTAACGCAGTTATTTAATTTATCTTATGCTGTTAAACAAAAACAAATGAAATGAACACGTTTGAAATAGGCAAAGTAATACCATTGGGTATTTATACTAATAAATAGGTAGCAACGCAAGTAATGTGAGATACTGTAAATAATTGTAATATTGTGATTTTACATTATACAGTTAACCTTCTATTATTTGCAGTGAAAATTCACAGCCCGAGGCCAGATGCCGAGGTGTAACGAGTGCAGCGAGTCACGGGATTGGCACGCGAGTCGTCCAGGGGTGTCCCCTAGTATGAGATAATACATTAATAATGTTGTATTATATAGTTGCAAAGCATAACATAATATTCATTTTCCAGGAAATCTATAAAACCAATACAATGGAAGTAATTAAAATGGAAACCCCTATATTTGATACGGAATGTAGGCTTCCTGTCGACCGTTCGGAATGCTCCAGAACGGTCTCAGGTATCACGAGAAGCTGGAAGACGGAAATGTATGGTAAACGTAATCCGACAGGTGCGTGTAATACACAAGGTCTTCGTCGTTACGACAGTGAGTAAACGGCCATGTTAGATCGCACTGTACCTTGTTTACTACAAGTAAGTTCAGACGTTTTTACTTGTTTACGAAGTTATTCTTTTTCTTTACAAGTTACATAAACATAACGTAACGCGTAGCTCAAAATTTACAATTTTGTTATTTTTGTCATGAGTTTTACACAGAAATCAAGAATAGCATATTCTTAAGAGTTATAAATGAGTATCTGTATCAATTAATTGACACGTATCTTAAGTTATATGTAACTTTATCTTGACACTTGGGTGGATGAAGTGTCCGTGGATATTTACTCCACTTTCTAAAAGTAAGGTTGGAGGTCAGGAGACGTAGTTGTTCATACTTCGATCCTAAGTTGTTCAATGACCTCCCCTTGACATTTAAATCATACTCAATAGGCTCTTTTAAGAGTAAAATTAAGGATGTCTTTGAAACTCATTAGTGTGTATTATGTTTATTTATTGTTTAATGTAATGTTTATTTATGTTTTTAATTAGTATTTTCCTGTGACAACGCGTCAAGGTGCTATCTACATTATTTAAGTATCACGTATAATGTAACCAGACGTTTCGCCCATGCTGTGATGATGTGGCATCCTCAGTGGTATCCCACATCATCACAGCATGGGTGAAACGTCTGGTTATCTCGTAAATAATGTAGATAGCATCTTGACGTGGTTGTCACCGGAAATATATAGATTTTAGTTATGATACCGGCCGCTTAAGCCTAAGTTGCAATATTTATTTATTTTATTGTATATTTATGTTTATACATTAAAAGGCATATGTAATTGTTTTTAACGTATGTTTTTGTAGTATTTAATACTGACTTGAGTTTTTCTGCAAACCAGTTGTACTGAGAAACCCTGGGAAATAAAGGTTTTTATGATTTTTTATTTTAATTTTAATTTTTAATTTTTTTTATTTTTGAAGAATTAAACTACCACATAATAATTTCAGTGTTACATGTGAAAGTATTATTTACACTAAGTACAAAGCTTCAAGACACTTCTCCCGTAGCATCTTCAGACCGAATCTGCCAGTTCTATTCTCAACTCCACCAGCGAGGACGCAAACATGGTAGTGTGGGTGAAACGTCAGGAATCACATATTATAAAAGTACTTATTTATTTCTTCTTAGGTCGCCGATCGTCAAGATATGGACGAATATGGATTTCGAATGAATGTGATGAGTTTAGATGAGCGAATGACTGTAAAGAACTGTACAAGTTTGTTTCTATTTATTGTTATTTGAATACTAAATAATTATTTAATTTATGCCAGATGCCAGCACGCGGCCTACCATCTGGTCAAAAAAAATGACAATTTTTAAATGGAGATTTACCCTTCCACAGAGGGGAGGGGTAATTCTCTCTCTCACTTACAACACTCAGAGCATTCTCTTGCGCCAGTGTTTTCAATAGATTGCAATATAAGCGGCCAATCTGTAAATCTCATTAGATGCACGAGTGGTTAAGATTTGTCAGATATTTCCAATCGCTTTGTTTTTATAAACAAACATAACATTTCAGGTGATAAATAACTAAATCTACTTATTTCAAAATAGGACGAATTGAAGTTTCCCTAAGAAACTATGGCCCTGAAATGTGTACAGAAATCTTTATACAAATAAAATACATAATGTTTCTTTAACAAAACTATCATCGTAAAAGAATCCATGCCCAAGGATAATTTTTTATAATAAATACATAAATTCTATTTCAATTGTTCAAGTTCTAGCAAAATGACAGTAGTCAATCTATTTATAGAAATCAACGTGAAATAAACTATAATAAATAAATATAAATAAAAAGTAATACCTCCTAAATTACTTATTATTTTCAACAACTATTGCCCACTTTGCTGGAGTATTTTAATCTAGCAAATTGTTTTTTTAAAGAATCAAACTTCTGCAAATAAAAATGATTGCAACAACAGCTTTGTAAGTCGTAAATATTGAAGTGCTGTGTAAATTTTAATTACTAAGTACGTTTTGTATTGCAATAATACTTTTTTATGCATTTTCCACGTTGATTTGCACAATCATAAATAATGTATCTCTTCTACTTCCGTTTTAAACGGGGCTAAAATGTAGTTGTAAGGCAAACTTAAAAAATACTTTATTTGTTGGTCAAGTTAATGTGAATTGTGTTCAATGATATTGAAGATTATGTGGGGTGAAGTGACCTTGAGTTATGTTTTGATGTTTCACAGCTGTTCGAAGGTCTACGGTTTCTATTAGAGGCAGGCCTATATTAATACATGGAGAAGGTTAGCGCACTAAATCTAATTAGGCGGGAATGTCAGACACCTCGTTTTATTGCGCCGTGTTCCAGCTATCGACTTTCTCCAAGCTGTCTGGACCATTTTGCCGACTATTGGCCTTCACGATTCCAGTTTTTGATGTATGACCAAGATTTCCAGTACTTGGCAACGCTGAATGTTTACAAAAAACGCGTGATTTATATGCCGAAATATGTTAATGTACAGCACGTTATCTATCAGGAAAATTACTGTTCTCAGATTGAATACTAATAATGAAACGTGATATTTTAAAGCAAAAATGGCTGTCTGTTATTAAGTATTTTTGACTTTAGTTGTTAGAAAAATAAAGGTTTTCAGTTTACTTGATTCTCTGAAATTGATTAACTTAAACTTGTTTTTATACGAAAACAATCATAAACAGCAATAATTACAGGTTTCGACTTACTTTTCTGTTAATTGTTTTTATTAGTATAGTACAATTGTCTGTTTTTCTTCTCCATTTTTTCTAATTTATTTGTTTTTCCTATTTATAGTTTATACCATTGTTAACAGTTATTGTTGTTGTTTTTACATATTTATCTGTTATTGTCTTTGCTGTTATTTATATATAATAAATTGTTATATGTTTCTGTTGTTTACTATAATAGTTCATACTATTGTTATTAGTTAGTGTTGTTTTGTTATATTTATCTATTAATATCTATGTTGTTTCCTTATTACTCTTTTTGCAGTTTGTTACTATTTTAAATGGCTATGTGCGTTCGAAATAAAGAAATAAAGGGTAATTTTTTATTTAATATTCACATAAATCAGCTGGTCACAGTAGCACTGACATTTATTTTAATTTTTTTGAACTGTAGGTAGGTCGGGAAATGCTTAAAATTCCTTGTTTCCGTTTCCAATTTTAGAAACTAAATACATAAAAACAATCTTGTGTATAAATTCAATGTTTTGTAAACATTTCTAGACAATCCATTCACAACTTTTCCTATTTTGTGTATACAAACATATTATATAATAGTTTTATGTAGTCAGATAAATTCAGGTGTTTTTGTAAATTTACGTAATAATTATTCTGTTTTTAGATATTATATTCGTCCATTAGGCTATGATAAAGTCTCTTCTTTGACATAGAAATAAATAAACTCTAAGATTGTCCAAAAACAGTACTTCTTACATCATTCATAAAAAAAACTCGTAAAAATTTGCTGAGCCCCCAGATTCAGAATAAAAAAATAACCTTGGGCATTTCCTATTGTTTTACTTAGAACAATATCTATATAACACTTATCAAGTACATGATGTAGAGTAAAATGGCTATTCATTCGGTACGTCTTGTAGTGAAAGTACATCATGTAATAAAATAACAACCGTAAAGTAATCATTAACAACAATGAAATAATCATAAAAGATTGTTAATCGATGGAATTGTAAAACACATGAGTAGCCTATATAAAAAGATAATAATAGAGTAATAGTGAATCGATGCCCGTTCTGTTCTTTCTCTTTTTGTACTTTAATAAATCTATGTTCATCACTAACTTGAGACAGGAATTGATGGAGACGTTTAGCTGCTCGCTTGACCTTATTTATGGTGAAATGAGGAACGTGGGATTAAATCAATTACAATATTCCGTAACTTGACAGCTGAGTCAAGTCGGCTGAGAAAAAAATAACAGCTGATTGATAATTGTTAAAGAATTAAATAAATAGGATATATTACCGTCTGTCAGGTTTATTTTGGTAATTTTAATTGTTTAAATTAAATAAATATTATCTATCAAATGTTACTGTCAGTTAAGATAAAACTTAATATTCACCCTCTAGCACTGGTATACCGGGTGTTCAAAAAGTTATGAAACCCCTTAATATTTAATATATCAATTATTACATAACAATTAAACTCTAGGATTACATCCTCGCTATACTTACTGACTTTTTGGCCATTTTAACTGTTCTTTTTCACTTTGGGGGGACGTACTGTGGAGAATGTCTGAAAAATCTTATATGTAACCATAGATCGAATTATATTTCATTTTAACGGCCATTGTTAAGAGGAACACATTGCCAAAACCCCAATGGAAAGAGAATTATTCATTTATAAGTAGCAAAAAAGTTTAAAAGTCTAAAAGTTTGGCCTCATTAAAAATTTGAGAGGCTGCTTTTTCCAAACGAATAGTCCTTTTTCAATCGGGGTAGCGGCAATTTTTTCCTAAAATTCTACATGATTTTATTTATTAATGTACAGCTCGACTTAGGCTTTTGTTTAAGATTGTTCACACTTTCTCCACAGGACGTCCCCCCAAAGCGAAAAAGAACAGTTAAAAATGGCCCAAAACGTCAGTAACTACAGTGAGGATGTAATCCTAGAGTTTCATTGGTCTGCGTTTATTAATATTATATAATAAATATTAAGGAGTTTCAAGACTGTTTGAACACCCGATAGAGTGGTTCTACTCAGAAGCTATGATTAGTACAAAACTTTGAACAAATAAAGTTCACTAGCACAGTTGTACGTCTCTGTACATACTGTAATTTACAAGGACGCGAACCGTGTTGGTCAAAGCCCAAGCTGCTGAAACTGCTCAAATTAAGCTGGCATGTTTACACACTTGTTTTGCAAGTTCGAGTTTTTCACAATTCGAATGATCATTGGCTAATTTCTTGACCAATCCGGCCCGTCCAATCACGTTCCAGGTAGCAAGTGTCGTTTGGCGGGTTTGGTGAGCAGGTCCTCTCTTTCGGGGACAGCCGCTTTGATTTACATGTGCGGTTCCCACAAAACATAGTTTTATTTGCATTTATGATACAAATATTAATATACTGTAATATAAAAGTAATACCCTGTATTACTTGTTTTTAAATATATAATTAGTAGGACCTTTTCGTTAATTCACTACCACTACTTTGGTTAGGTTAAGTTAGGTTTATTTAGGTTATGTTACATTTGGTTATATTATGTTAGGTTTGGTTTGGTTATGTTAGGTTTTGTTAGGTTATGTTAGGTTTATTTAGGTTAAGTTACGTTTGGTTAAGTTATGTTATGTTTGGTTAGGTTATGTTAGGTTTATTTAGGTTAAGTTACGTTTGGTTACGTTATGTTATGTTTGGTTAGGTTATGTTAAGTTTATTTAGGTTATGTTACATTTGGTTATGTCATGTTAGGTTTGGTTTGGTTATGTTAGGTTTTGTTAGGTTATGTTAGGTTTAGTTATGTTATGTTAGGTTTGGTTAGGTTATGTTAGGTTTATTTAGGTTAAGTTACGTTTGGTTACGTTATGTTATGTTTGGTTAGGTTATGTTAGGTTTATTTAGGTTAAGTTACGTTTGGTTACCTTATGTTATATTTGGTTAGGTTATGTTAAGTTTATTTAGGTTATGTTACGTTTGGTTATGTCATGTTAGGTTTGGTTTGGTTATGTTAGGTTTTGTTAGGTTATGTTAGGTTTTGTTAGGTTATGTTAGGTTTGGTTATGTTAGGTTAATCTAAGTAATAGTTATGATATTGAATTAACGGAGAAGATACAATTAGTATATCTAGTTGTGAAATAGCTTATTCTCCGACAAACCAGAGAATTCAGTGAAATACTGTTCCAGTAATTGGTTATTAAACTCAGTATTCCAGAATAACCTTTATCACTAAACATGAATGTTACGTTGATTCTTTTGATTCTGATCCTAACAATGGGATTATCATAGATATCTTTAAAACATAATATTTATTTTCTATATCGTGATTGAAAAGAAAATAATAAATGACAATATTCTTCGAAGATTTGACATCGCATAAGATCCATGAAGTAAGGTATTAAATTAAATAAAAACGTACCTTAAATATATGTTTGATAGTTCTTAACAATTTTTAACATATGTAGAACGCCAATAACTGCATTATTTTCAACGCAAAACTATGCACTATTGGTTATGAATAAAGGCCAATGTATGTATGATTTTTACAACAACTATTTACAATAGAAATAGCCTCTCCAAGGCAATGCATTTTCTGTACACGTGTGATTGTGCTGCTTTCTAACGGTGATTAGTTTCAAATAAGTGCTCGAACACCTGATTGGCGTGTAATTATCTCAACTATTAGTCACTTCAGCGTATGCTAGAGAAACACAGAGAGATACCATTGTGGTTGAGGTCTTCACATGCTCGCCTTCAACTCCAAGGCCATGCTGAAAGCACGTTACATCGCCACGCTAACAGAAATAGAAGTCATATATAAAGCAGTGTATGTAATATCAGTTAATGGGTGTGGAATCAATTTAGCTTGGGTCTGTGGTTTTAGGGTATGTGGCACACCTGTGAAAACCGAAGATGAACTAATTTCACCTAATAGAAAATCGGTTCCACATAACCCAAGTGAGCAAACAGTCTTCTTGTTTCTATTGCCAATAGTCACAAAAAGAAATTTATATAAATAATACAAATTAATAAGAAGTAGTAACATATAAAAAATAGTGACATATTAATAAATATTGGTAGATAAACATACTATTACTGTGACTCGAAGGACAAACTAAGCAAATTATATTTACTGCATTCTCTTATATACTCTGGATTTTAAAGTGATTTTAAACATAAGATAAAAATCTTACTTGTGTGAGTCATTTTCGATCACTTCCTTGAGCGCAGAAAATATAAAATTAACAAGACAAACAAGCATATGTTTTATGGTTAAACAAAACCTTCATATTTATCACGAGCCTCACGTATAATTTGGTTATCCTTGGCCAGAAATCCTTCCTCACATTTCAGAGGTCACTTAGTCTGATCCTTGTTCACTTATCTTCCATTCACACACGTTCTTCTTATCTTTTACGTGCGATCTCTTTGTCTCTTTTCGTTAACAATGTTATTTTCTCTATCAATTAGGAGATGTTTCTTAAAATATCACGTTAAAAGATTACTAATCTCAGTATGACAACTAGGTAAACTTGTCTTAGGTAAACTTGTCTTAGGTAAACTTGACTTAGGTAAACTTGTCTTAGGTAAACTTGTCTTATGTAAACTAACCTGCTTTTCACTCTCTAAAGATTCACACAAAGGCACAAAGAGCGTAGAAAGCGAATATAACTGGGCAAGTGTTACAATACCTACCATCAGGTGTGAGGTAATGGAAGGTTGCATGACGGCGACATCGATGTTTCTCCTTATAGGGTCGGGGGTCAGTGACGTCACATCCTCGACCTTCAACCTCCAAGGTCACTGTCCACCAAGGACATGCTGAAAGCATGTTACAACGCCAGGCTAGCATAAACAGGAGTTATATACTCAACAGCGTATGTTTTAATGGATGTGGGATTCAGTTTGAGTCTGTGGTTTTGGAGATGTACTTGGACAATAGATCTATGGTACCAACATGAATTCAATTTAAACTTAAGTATATTTTATGTTTAAATGTTCAAATCATTTAAATTCCTCAAATACAGATCTAAAGTAGATTATGCCTACCTATTCGAATGGAATATGTTTTTCCAGATGTAATTCTATATTAGTACAGGAAAAGTGGTAAGACACATCACGCAAACTTATTCAACAATGGTCAAACCCTTCAAGTATAGTACTTAGAAACGATCACCTGACGCCTATAGACGTCCACGGAAGGGAATGGACAAATCACTTAACCTATATTTAAATGGAGTCATTCGCACTGACTTCCACGGACGTACAATACGCCTTGGACGTTTCCAGTGCGATCACTCTGGGAGTAATCCGCACGTAACATCTGCGTCATCTACGAGGTCATACATGCGCAGTCGACTCTTGCAAGCATGTTGGTTTTCCTTTTTTATTATTCCTGGACGTCCATGGATGCCAATGTGAAATTGATTTAACCAGGACAATACCTAGAAATGTTGTCTCAATTGAAACCCTGTTATGAGACAACATTTCTTGGTATTGTCCTGGACAATCACTTGAAATTCAATTGTCACATTGAAATGGTGTGTAAAAAAAATGTCTTCAGGTATTTTTGTTATTCGGCACCTTTCGAAGGTGTGCGACACCCCTCTTCTCCTAACTGCAAAATATGGGTTGGTTTTCCCTCAATTATGTTATGGGGTAGCTATTTGGGGTAGTAAAAGTACACAGACTAAGCTTTTGTTTAGGCTTGAAAAGAAAACCGTAAGAGCAGTTTTCAAACTAAATCATCGGACTCCCGCAGGCAGAGCTTTAAAATCAATAAAATGTTTACCTTCCCTGTTTATATATTTTTCAGTGTATAATTTTTCTTAAAAAACACTTTAGTTAGTTTATCAATAACGCATCTCATCTATACAGCCTCCGAAACAAACATAAATTGCCAATTTCTCAACATAAAATGACATTTAAATTATGCAGGCGTTTCACTTTACAATTCTTTGCCTGATGACATCAGAGAGGAGAGCTGAGGTCGGGCTTTTGAGAGGAAGGCAAGATGGTTCTTGTTTGACGGTGCCTTCTACACCGTTGAGGAGTATTGTACAGCCAGTAGAAATTAGTAATTAAATATACTTATTAATTTATGCATATATCTTCAATTGTCTTATTCAATTTTATGTAGATTTATATACTTGTCTTGTTCCATGTAAAACATTTTTATCTATGGAATAAAGAGTTTTGAGTTGAGTTAGATTAAGGAAGAAAGTTGAATATAATTCAGGATAAAATTGATTCGCTTTGATGATTATCATACATAGGCCTCTTGCTAGCTTGGTGGTTAGCACTTCTGCTTCAAATGCAGAGGTGTCACGGGATCAAATCCCGGGAGATCCACTAAATATTTGCTTAATGGGTTTGGACCATTGTCCCATAAAAACGTTTGAACAATAAGTTAAAAATGCCTCTGGCGTAAACAGAGTAAAACAATTAAATAAATAAAAAATATATATAAGTTACTAACGTGGATTTTATTATCAATGTACTTCAGTATGTAATAGCTGCTAAACACACATCCAAAATATTGTATTATGTTCAAATTCATCAGCAAAATAAAAATGTAGTAATAATTTTATAAAAATACTATCTGAATAACTGTGTTTCGGTACGGTATGAATATTTAAATTTTGAAAAAATAATATTATTCGCTAAAAAAAACACACGAACTGTTAAAAATTACCGAACTCAAAATACGTTATATTATTTTGTTGAATATAACCACAAAAAATTCAGTTGAAATTTTTCCGAAACTAGTCAGTTATGCTATAGTACATTTAGCGTACAAAAAAACTAGTTTTTATGCTATAGTACATTTAGCATAAAAACCAATCAAACTAAAGTTAACAGGTCGTATCTTGTGTTTTATTACATAAGAATAACGTAATATATGTGTGAAACTTGGGGGATCGTGGGGTGGAAGATTTCAAATAGCCTGAAACCTCCTCACGCCTGTAGAGAATTATGGTCTAAATGTTCATAAATACGATACTTCTGTTTTCGCGTGAAAAACAATCAAATGAGTCGTTATCTACTTTTCATAATAAACCATCTACTCTAATTTTATTCCACTTAACATTTTCATTTATTTTGTACTCCCTTTATTAATTCTTATGACTTGTGCAGTACACGTCATTTTTTAACGAATTAAAATTAATTTCTTTATATTAAGCCTACAAATTTTGTCATATTTCGTTTATTGAGGCCCATCCCTAAAAATTTACGCCACTTTAAATTGATAACCACAGAGATCACTTTCAAAATGTCCTGAATATAAAGAAATTTATAGTTTTTAACCGTTTGCTATCCAATTAAATAAAAACCTGCGACATCACTTTCTGGTAGAACTTTGTAGCATGACATCAGCGTTTGGAGTTCCATAGCCATAAAAGTCCTTGTAAGGCCCGTAAATAACCAGAAGCCATATTACTTATGAGTCAACAATGAGGACACTCGAAGTAAATCCTCTATTTGGAGAAAGAATAAAATAATCATTAAACTTACTATACTGACAACAGTTAATCCATTTAATGTGTAGGGATTTGAACACTTATAAAATATTAATAGTGATTAATTCATGATTCACATTAATTCATGATTCTTTAATTTATGCGTTTTAAACATAAGTTAGCGATGTTATACAAATTACTGAAGCAGAGTAAATTACAAGCTTATAAAATTTATTCAAGGGTACAACAGTTGAGAATATCTTGCAAAGCATGTTCAAATATCTTTTTCTTTAGTTATGTTGTATTAGATTACGTTTCACTAAGTTATAAAGATTAGCTTATGTTTCGTTAGGTTAGGTTATGTTTGGTTAGGTTAGGTTATTTTTGGTTAGGTTAGGTTAGGTTATGTTTGGTTAGATTAGGTTATGTTTGGTTAGGTTAGGTTAGGTTAATTTCAATATGTTAAGGTAGTTACATTATTGGCTGAAAGCAATGTTCAACGTGTCTTTTTAATGAAAAAAAACTATGTTTACTGTATTTTGTCTCCATCGAAAATATGACGAAATGACAAAATCGTCCACACGCGATTGGCGGAAGTAAAATGTTTTGTTAGTTTTTGCCGAATGCCACCAATTTGCTGAGTCATCCGTGTTGAGAGGTACTCAACTTGCGGACAGTCCAGGAACTCTTGAGTACTTCCTGGTCCTCGAAAACCTCGTCTACATAAATAATGACTAACTCAAATACCATGTTACGTAGCAAATACGTAAGAATTTGTGTAAATCTAATTTGTACTTCTTATAGGAGTTCACCTTCTAATCATAAACTCTTTCCCCTTTGTGCAGATTATTATATAGTATTATATAGATCAAAATGCTTTAATTAATTGTATAATATTATTGTAATACTTCCAAAGAGAATTATTACAGATCAGTGAAAGTAGATCCAAAGTTCACGCGTAATTCTTTACTCAAGTTACGTCGTATTTATTTGTAATTTTAAGTGTGTCTATGCACTTAAAATTATGTGTAAAATTATGCACTTCTGAATTTAACATTTTTAGATACAAAGTAATGAGTGTTAGTTAGTAATCGATAAAGGGGTATTTATATATAAAAATTAAAAATTTTTATTCATAAAATATACAAAAATGTATCTAATTGAATATACTTAGAGTAAAAATATAATTGAATAATTGTGTAAAAATAAAATAACTACTTGGGCCCACGATCCGGAGGGCTCTGAATAAGTCATGAACCTGCTCCGTGTACACGCTGCTCTCGATAAGCACTCCTACCCATCCAACGTATACAAGACACTTGTCAGGTAAACCATCAACCCGTGTACATGTGTAGGATGGCCGGTATCATGCACGTGCACAGGGGAAAGTATTTACTCCTACAGCTAATGGAGGACTCAAATAAACATTCTCTCAGGTAAAACTGTGATTAATTTATCAAAATCAAATATTTTAGTGGTATTAAAATATGTATTTTTTTCTTCGTTGTTTCATAATAGAAAATGTTATATTTGGTTATGTTTGTTACATATACAAACATATTTATGTTTGTAATTAAAACATGTCTGCCAAAATTCAATATATTCTAATGAGTCAATATTGTTATCATTCAATGAATTTAAAATATTTCCAATTGATGTAAATCCTCACACTATGGATAGACTAATGTTAAATTTTATTCGTTTATGATGTTTTAAATGGGATTATAAACAAATATTTATCCTTTTTTAGTTCGTTGTTAACTTATTTTGTCATAAAATTGTTTTCTCATTGAATGTTAGCTAACATAATGAGGAAAAATATGAGAATGTATGGAATGATATCAATAAATTATAATACAAACTTTTATCAATAAATCCTGTCAGTAAAAATACCGAGGACCAATGCTCGAAACAGACTATACGTAACGCCTTCTTTTCATAAGGTATGCAACTCCTGCATAACAGTTATGCATTGCGGAAACCCAGTTAGATTCGATTCCAATTAATACTGTATTATCATATATTAAGTAATATTGAACGAATGCAGAAATTAGGCAGGCTAATGTATAAACTAAAGCTAGTGCTAATTTATTTTGTATCGTTTTTGTATAGCTGATCTCGAAATCAAACTTATCGTCTTAATAATTGCTAACGAAGTAAGCGGCCTCACATGAAAGTCGAAAGTTATGTTTTTCATTGAATTAGATTTTAAAGTTAATAAATACAGTGTAATACAATAAACAATTGTATATTAAGGTTTCCATTTTATGAATTAAATAATAGTTAAGAGACATTAATACAATTACATATTATATACACACCCACTCTACATCTAATTGAATTTATTTCAATTAAGACGTTTCACCCAAATCAATAAAACTCTTAGATTTGAAACTATGTGCGATTTTCTCATTACCTTCATGAGGTGTTTTCCGGAATGTCCCTGCATTTTTTTAGCAATTATTAATCATCGAACGAAGTAGAATTCACTTATATAAACATGTAACACGTCAACTTATATTTATAAAATCCTAACCTAACAACCCACGTTGGAAATGTGTACAGCCTAAACTAAATACCAAATGACAGAAGGCACCGATTAAAGCGATGACACTTGTTATTTTCATTTTACCCATACACGTACAGTGGTATTGACACCCCCCGCCCACCTATACACGTACAGTGGTATTGACCCACCCGCCCACACATACACGCACAGTGGTACTGACCCACCCGCCCACCCATACACGTACAGTGGTACTGACCCACCCACCCACCCATACATGCACAGTAGTATTGACACCCCCCCCCCCCCCACCTATACACGTACAGTGGTATTGACACACCCGCCCACCCATACACGCACAGTGGTACTGACCCACCCGCCCACCCATACACGCACAGTGGTATTGAATTTATTTCAATTAAGACGTTTCACCCAAATCAATAAAACTCTTAGATTTGAAACTATGTGCGATTTTCTCATTACCTTCATGAGGTGTATTCCGGAATGTCCCTGCATTTTTTTAGCAATTATTAATCATCGAACGAAGTAGAATTCACTATTTTCACGCTATTTTCACATTCAAGTAGAAAATAGCGTGACCAATATCAGAGGTACATTGTTTGTATGTTTAGTTCAGTTGTAGACTTGGCACACAAGCTTTACCATATAAGGAGACATTCCGAAAAAGACCCACTTTATGCTTATGCAAATAAAATTAATACAGAGTGAAAATGAGCCATATTAGACGAACTGTGTACAGCTTTTAGATACGTTATAGCATATAGAACGTGTGCAGATAATGTTTTTTACTGTGAAATGACGTATGGGTCATTGAATATACATATTATGACCTGTAACAGAACTCTAAAACCACGCTCTCATATGAATATGCCTCTATTTCAGACTACATACAGATAAGATAGTTGTTCCGATACACCCGAATCATTATTAAGTTTCAGAATGTAGCCAAAGACAAATAAAAAACCTCATTATTTTTAAATGAAAAATGTTGTCTATCAATAATCTAGAGCTCAAAAATCTTTATACAAACCATAGTAGATTGCATCCCGACCCGAAATACCATCGACGCATCAGGTGTTGAAGTTCAGCAGTCGTAAAAATTCATTGCTTCTCGCTTATATTCCGGTTTATAAACATATTTAGTTTGTAACAATGACTACATTCGCTCATCTACACTCATCACACTCATTCGAAATCTATATTCGCCCATATACTGACGATTGGCGTCTTATGAATAAATAAATAAACAAATTTACCAGTTTAAACTAAAGATAATGCAATATTTTTTAATTCTATACTCTTTGAAAAGGTCAAGAATAACATTAAAAACTTTTTAAAATTTTTATTTTTTGATGTCAGCTGATTACGCTATAAACTAGTTATGCATACGACTGGTAGTGTTGCAGCTGTATTTGTATTTTCTAAAAGTTATACATTCCATATCATTTCAAAGGGCTTGAAAATTTGGCTACGAATATATGAATATTGTCTTAGAAACGTAATTTTAAAAATATTATACATGAGGCAGAATGTAAACAATGGCCTACATTTGAAAAAATATATATATTTTCAAATATTTTTCGTTATATTCTATTTTAATTTTTGGCATAAACAAAATTACTTATACATTATGATTGTTCACATTTTCATGAAAATAATTATATGTATAATAATATACCAAAAGAGTATTCTAATTGTTTTTAGTGATCATTTTCCTAAACACTTTCAAAACAGTCACAAAATACCCGGTATTATTAAAAATCACCAAAGTGTGTAGGGTTAAGAACCCAATATATTTTTACATAACCATATTTTAATTACTATATTTTTTAACATTTACTAACAAATGACTTTAAAAAATAATATAAAAACAATATATTGACTCTTCATGTTCTTCCATTTTTTCAACCTTATACTAAAAAGCATGTCCTTAAAAGCAATTTAAAAATTGTTGATGCATGTTAAAATAATATTTAATAATATTAAATTTGTTATGAATGGAATAAAATATTATATGTTTTTGCTATTTGTACACATTAACCTAACTAGATAACTTTTTACTATGTTTGACTTAAACATGGCCTACATTTTTTACTATGTTTGACTTATATTCCATTCATAACAAATTTAATATTATTAAATATTATTTTAACATGCATCAACAATTTATGTTTTTGCTATTTTTTTGTAATTATCATGATTTTTGTAATTATCATTACTACAGTACGTGTATGGGTGGGTGGGTGGGTCATTACCACAGTATGCGTATGGGTGGGCAGGCGAGTCATTACTACAGTATGTGTATGGGTGGGTGGGTGGGTCATTACCACAATACGTGTACGGGTAGTTTTGAGGCCATAAACATTCATATCTTTATAGAAACTACAAATCATATAAATTAGGGCTTAGCAGTTTAAATGTTGGATTTCGACTTGTGTATGCTTTATGCCTTCATTTTGTTTTAGATTTTCGAACTATATAAATTTATATTCTAAAGCCATAGTTTTGTAAAGCATTATATTTAGACTAAAGTTCTTCTAAATTTGGGTTCTTTAAGCACCCTTTAAGCAAGTAAATGTTACAAAGACTGAATTTCGCATGACTAAACATAAATTTAATAACGTTATATGGCTGCAAACCCCTTTATGAAAGGTATATGAACGGGAATTTCTTCCAAAGTGACAAGCGAAATAAATGAGACTTGTACTCAATTCTCGGACGGGTGGTAAAAACACAGGGACCTTGCCGGTGATCGTCTCGCATGTTAAACAGTTTCTCTTGGCAGCGATGAAGACATTAATCACTGGAAACAATAACTCATCGCTAGAAAGGCCCTCGGAGACAAATAGCAACAGCCGAAAAGGCAGGGAGGTCGCATTGCCTAAAGAGGAATGCCGAACTCCCGCGGCCACCGTGATGACTTATATCCAAGGTTGCATTTTGATGCAAATAAAATTTATATTTTAAATAATACAAAAATATTCAACACGTATGTTTTGTTAACTTACGTAAATAATAATAGTAATAGTTAATGTTAGTACAATTACAAATGACGATGTTAGGACTATAGAGTTCTCTCTTACACCTAACCATTAAGAGAAGACCATTTGAATATTTATATAACTTTTCTTTTCTGAACCTCACCGACAAGTTCCATGCAACTCGGTGAGACCAAGATATACATCGATTTTTAAATTGGGATAATTAGGCCGGACAGTAAGCGACCTGCATGTTACATTTATCACGTATAGGGGTTTCAGCAGTAGGAGGGAAACATGTCATCACCCCGCTATCGTCCATCACATCTGTAGCTAACTTCCGCCGTCTAGTGTTCATCTACCACAACAGTGTTTAGTTGATAAACAATTAATGTAATGAACTGTACAAGTTTTTTTGATTGTTATGTATTGTTTACATTTTTATACATTGAATTGTGTTATTGCTTATTTATTTATTATTACTAATTGTTATTCTAATAATAAATAAGGATTTAATTTAACTGTTCTGAGCTTGATTCATAAGTTTTATCAATTTGCTGATAATGACGTAATGGGCGGGGATTGCTACTGTGCTACCACCACGTGGCCTACCGTCTTCCAAGTTGCCTTGACAATTTTTAAATGGAATGACTCATTGGGGGAAGAGTAGCTCTTTAACTCACTCCACCATTCAGTGCTCTCTCAGGTGTTTTCAGTAGGTTTCATTCTAAGCGGTCTATTTATCTATAACTGTGTTCTATTTCGTCACACAAGCTTGTCACTGTGTGCATCTTTGAAGACAAGTACCTTTTACATCACAAGTTTGTTTGTGTCCTAGTGCTAAATAATACAAACTGTGACTTTCCTGGCACACTCCAGTCTGTCTGAAATTCAATCAACCACTAATTTAATCAATGATTTAGCCAATACTAATTTGAAGAATCGTTGTTAATTAAACAAAAAGACATTTTATATATATATATATATATATATATATTTATATTCAAAGCCTAAACTCAAATATGAGTTAACTATTTAAGAACTATGAATGAATGTCAAGTTTTGTTAAGTATATTTTACAGTTTTAGATAACGCAAAACTAGGTGTACTTCTTTTTACTCCCCAAGTGATTAAAAAGAAAAGTAATCAATGTTGGAACTTTTTTGTGATTTAATCACAAGACCAATATACATGCAAATTTTAAACGTCAATTTTATTGATTGAGTGACCGTGTAAAAGGTATTACAGTAAACTAGATTGGATAAGATTGTTGTTTCTTCTTCCTCGTTTTCTTCAACAAACAATCAACTCTTCCAGTACGAAATGAAATTTGTGAACTAATAGGTAATATTAATTTCTGTAGTATTATATGGCCATATTATTTTTTATTTCACAACTGTTGAACTATAAGTTACATAAACTAGAATATATTTTATTAGTTTAGTTTTAGTAGCATGCAGACTTACCAAAGATTAGAAGAACCGTAGTTTGAAAATTAGACAGTTCTAGCAACACATCTGACACGACTGATTAACGTCAAAGGTATCAAATCTATTTGACAAGCAGAGTGTAGAAGAAATATTTGGTCATAAGGAATTATACGTTATTACATGCACTCTTACACGTACAGTGGTAATGACCCATTCACCCACTCATACACTTACAGTGGTACTGATCCACCCATACCTGTACAGTAGTGGTAACCCTCCCACCTACACATACACGTACAGTGGTAATGACCCATTCGCCCACTCATACACTTACAGTGGTACTGATCCACCCATACCTGTACAGTAGTGGTAACCCTCCCACCTACACATACACGTACAGTGGTAATGACCCATTCGCCCACTCATACACTTACAGTGGTACTGATCCACCCATACCTGTACAGTAGTGGTAACCCTCTCACCTACACATACACGTACAGTGGTAATGACCCATTCGCCCACTCATACACTTACAGTGGTACTGATCCACCCATACCTGTACAGTAGTGGTAACCCTCCCACCTACACATACACGTACAGTGGTAATGACCCATTCGCCCACTCATACACTTACAGTGGTACTGATCCACCCATACCTGTACAGTAGTGGTAACCCTCCCACCTACACATACACGTACAGTGGTAATGACCCATTCGCCCACTCAAACACTTACAGTGGTACTGATCCACCCATACCTGTACAGTAGTGGTAACCCTCCCACCTACACATACACGTACAGTGGTAATGACCCATTCACCCACTCATACACTTACAGTGGTACTGATCCACCCATACCTGTACAGTAGTGGTAACCCTCCCACCTACACATACACGTACAGTGGTAATGACCCATTCGCCCACTCATACACTTACAGTGGTACTGATCCACCCATACCTGTACAGTAGTGGTAACCCTCCCACCTACACATACACGTACAGTGGTAATGACCCATTCGCCCACTCATACACTTACAGTGGTACTGATCCACCCATACCTGTACAGTAGTGGTAACCCTCCCACTACGCATACACATACAGTAGTGGTAACCTTCCCACCTACACATACAGTAGTGGTAACCCTCCCACCTACACATACACATACAGTAGTGGTAACCCTCCCACCTACACATACACATACAGTAGTGGTAACCCTCCCACCTACACATACACGTACAGTGGTAATGACCCATTCGCCCACTCATACACTTACAGTGGTACTGATCCACCCATACATGTACAGTAGTGGTAACCCTCCCACTACGCATACACATACAGTAGTGGTAACCCTCCCACCTACACACACACGTACAATGGTAATGACCCATTCACCCACTCATACACTTACAGTGGTACTGATCCACCCATACCTGTACAGTAGTGGTAACCCTCCCACCTACACATACACGTACAGTGGTAATGACCCATTCGCCCACTCATACACTTACAGTGGTACTGATCCACCCATACCTGTACAGTAGTGGTAACCCTCCCACTACGCATACACATACAGTAGTGGTAACCCTCCCATCTACACATACACGTACAGTAGTGGTAACTCTCCCACCTACACATACACGTACAGTAGTGGTAACCCTCCCACCTACACATACAATTACAGTAGTGGTAACTCTCCCACCTACACATACACGTACAGTAGTGGTAACCCTCCCACCTACACATACACGTACAGTGGTGGTAACCCTCCCACCCACCCATATACGAACAGTAACCATCCCACTCACACATACACGTTTTGGTAATTACGCGATGATCTTGGGTGATTTTATCTTAACAAAAAATAACTTTTCTTGAAATATTGTTTCATTGAAATCAGTTATGATTTAATAGTGATTTGCAATAAGCAAAGCTATATTATTAGTTCTGCCTCGCTAAACCCAACATAAATTACGTAACTTGTTGTCTACAACGTTCATAATACTTCTTACGTACTCGGTCGATTTGTCTGAGTGGTTGATTATAGTGATTATGTTTGAGTAATTAGATGATTACAAGTTTTGTGTAGTTTTTTGAAGAATAAACACCTGTTTCCTTACAGTAATCACAGTGTTGTGAGTAGCACTACTCGCCGAGAAAACAACGAGAGAGCTCAGCAAACAGTGTCGTTATAAAGCAATGAAGACACCTGGGAGGTCATAATGCCCTCTGACGGATGGTCTAACATTTGTCTTGTCGTAGACTGTCCAGAACACTATGTGCATGTTGCGCTAGTCATGTCACTTCAGAAGCTTACATTGTTTCAGGTTCATTGTGTGTCTGAAGATTTACTCAAATCGACGATGGTGGTTAATCTTCTTTAGTGGCTTCCTGAATTCCATTCGTTATACGTTTCATAGGATGCCCTAACGAATGCTAGGACAGTGTCCATCATCAGAATTAAGTGAAGATGACAATTTTATGATTTCATTAAAATTAATTAAACTACATAGTCTATTTAACACCTGTTGACACCATCGAACAGCTCAGAGAGATAATTAAATGTGGATTTCAAAAGATCAGAAAGATGCCTATAATTTTGGAAAGGGTGATGCAGTCAGTAAATGAGACGCAGGCTAGATCAATTTATTGTAGTGAGTGGAGGAGACATCGACCAGCTTAGAGAGAAAATTGGAGGTGGATGCCGAAGGATCAAAAAGCTGCTTGGAATGTTGAAGAGGGTGATGTAGTCAGTATATGAGGTGCAGCCTAGATCCATTTATTCTAGAGAATGGAGGACAAATCGAACATTTAAGAGAATTGGAGGTGGATGCCGAAGGATCAGAAGGATGCCTGGAATGTTGAAGAGGGTGAGGCAGTCATTGCGTGAGGCACCAGCTAGATCAATGTATTGTAGTGAATGGAGGACACATCGAACAGCTAAGAGAGAGAATTGGAGATGAATGGCGAAGGATCTGAAGGATTACTGGAATGTTGGACAGGGTGAGGCAGTCAGTATATGAGGCGCAGGTTAGATCAATTTATTGTAGTGAATGGAGGAGACATCGACCAGCTTAGAGTGAGAATTGGAGTTGGATGCCGAAGGATCAGAAGGATGCCTGGAATGTTGAAGAGGGTGAGGCAGTCATTGCGTGAGGCACCAGCTAGATCAATGTATTGTAGTGAATGGAGGACACATCGAACAGCTAAGAGAGAGAATTGGAGGTGGATGGCGAAGGATCTGAAGGATTACTGGAATGTTGGACAGGGTGAGGCAGTCAGTATATGAGGCGCAGGTTAGATCAATTTTTTGTATTGAATGGAGGACACATCGAACATTAAAGAAAGGGAATTTTAGGTGGATACCGAAGGATCAGAAGGATGCCTGGAATATTGAAGAGGGTGAGGCAGTCTGCATATGCGGACTTGATCAACTTATTCTAGTGAATAGAGGACACATGGAACCTTCCGTGATTCTCTGTAAACCACATCAGTATACCACATCAGTGCCTGTTGCCTTCCTCCTAGAGTTTTATAATCTAGAAAGCCCTATAAGTTCATACAATTGTTTAGGGAGATACAAAGTAGCACAGTAATGTCAGAGTTAGTAGATATGTTTAAAATTGTTGAGGTAATTGCACAATAAAAACCAAACTAGCCAAGCTTTGTGGCATGTTAATGTTTTTTCCTTTTTTTATAAGTGTTTGAAATAAATTATTAAACTAAATGTATGACAATATTATTCTTATAGAAAGTAGGAAACGTTGAGTGGTATTTTTACCCCTTAGAAATGGAATTCAAAGACGAGAAATTCTTTGTTAGTGTGTCTCTATGAAACTAAATCTAACTTCCCTCCAAACTCTATATAAATCTGAGCAGTAGTTCCCGAGCTGTAGTCATGAGTGAGCAGTAGTTCCCGAGCTGTAGTCATGAGTGAGCAGTAGTTCCCTAGCTGTAGTCATGAGTGAGCAGTAGTTCCCTAGCTGTAGTCATGAGTGAGCAGTAGTTCCCGAGCTGTAGTCATGAGTGAGCAGTAGTTCCCGAGCTGTAGTCATGAGTGAGCAGTAGTTCCCGAGCTGTAGTCATGAGTGAGCAGTAGTTCCCGAGCTGTAGTCATGAGTGAGCACGTCGTTTTTTAATTTTACATATTGAGATTACTCCAATTAGTTTATCAACACAAAAAGGTGTTTGAGACTCACCGATTGTGAAATCAGATAACCGCACATGTAGTTTGTCACCCGATAGGTAAGGTGAGCCTGGTGTAGTGTAGAGTGAATCTGCACAGGTGTCTGCAGATAACATCTTCGCGCAGCTCCAGGAATCTTAATTTGACACGACCGACAATCGTGAAAAATAAACCCCATCCTTAATAGCCGTGCCCTTGCATCATTTAACATACTATCGCATACAAATTATAATTATGTTTATAAACTAATTAATGCGATTCCTAATGGATACCATATCATGGTGAAAACGAGGTACATTATGACTGAAAATGTGCCTTTATGAGCTGTATAAAGTCACAAATTTAATGGCTCTAAAAGTGCATGTAAACACTGATTTAATAAGTTTAATGTGATCCTTGTGATAATTATTGTTTTAGGAGTATTATTGTCATTTTTAATAAATATCAACAACAGCTTTTTCTATAATATTCAGGAGTAGTCTACTTTTTAGCCGTAAAACACTTTATATAATAATAAATTTATTGGACGCTACTATGCCACTATTAAATTTATCTATGTTATTGTGTATGTTAAATTATATATCTGATTATTATGTTATCATCTATGTTAAATTGGAATATATAATTGTGTGGACACCCAACTCAAATTTCAGCATTTAAATGTTTTCTCTTAATTTAAATCTGGACACCCTAAATAAAGTCAAACAAATAACGTGAAATCACTAGAAAATATTCAAGACAAATTAACAAAATGTTTTGAACTAATTTATATCAAGATGGTTCGCCACTAAAACATCTTTACAACATTCATAGTTGAAGGTTAAGTAATACAAGTTCATGGTATAAATGAATTTACTATTCTAAGGGCGATAAGTGCAGAGGGTTACTACCCCTATGGAAGGTATACTACACATTCAGTTTTCATGTCAATAGTTTAATGATTCTTTAAGCTGTTAAATACACTTAGAGGTTTAATCCTATAACTATAAAAAAGTCAGCATGACTTAACAATAATTTAACTTAAAACACCTATTATAGTCATATTTAATTACGCAAACCACTTCATCTAATTCTAGGGTTAACAATCGAATTTGTTGTTTAAAGTATTTTGTGTTTGTTTTCTGACTTCATTCAGGAGTTCTCATTACATTTTGATCTGTATACAAATTAATTATGGTATTAAAAATTGCTCAAGAACTGGCTTACGCTTGCTTTCCAAGTGTATATGTCTTCAGATGTTGATTTAGGAATATTTTTAATGTACCAAGAATGTAAAATTTCAAACTAAACTAAAAAGACTATTTTAAAAATTCAAATCGTGTAGATCCACAGTAAAAGTCATAATAATTACCTTAAGTTAGATAAATATATATAAATAAATAAATATATAAATATATAGATATATATATCCGGTTGTAACTTAATAAAATAAACGTTAAATGTACAGTACATGTGGACACAACAACCTACATTCATAGAATGTCTTCTAACAAGATACGTACATTGTACTCTATCCTTGTTAATATTTTATATTATTATTATATTTAGTAATATCAAAACAATTAGGAAGGCTACATTCGTATTATTTCAAAAATCTACGAAAATATATTTCCTTTGGAAAATAGACTTTTTATTTTAAAAGCAAAAAATCAACATGTTATTGAATTTTACACAACTTGAAAATAGTTGAACTTTCAAATAAAAAATAAATATCCAATGGTACCACAATTTCCTTGATTTTTATTGTATTATATTTTACTATACTAACTCAGATCATATTTACGATGAAAAGTTTTAATTAACTGGACTAATTCTCCAAAATTAAATAGCTATTGTAAAATGGTATCTTAGTCTTCCCTTGTTATTGTAATATAATAATAAAATTTATATAACATATATATATATATATATATATATATATATATATACAATATACTATAAATAGTTTTTTTTTGGAATGAAACACAGTTTTTATGTTGGCTTCTACATCACAGTAACAAAATAAAATTTACTAGGGGACTCTTGCAAACTTCGGGTGCCAACCCCCCCCCCTTCCCTGTGCTTATGACACTTCGGCCTTCGGCTTCGGTCTGCGATTGTGTTAAAATTAGTAGGTAACCTATAATATAGGACAGCTAAAAGTAACAGGACAAATATTTAGTATTGTTTTGTTTTATGGCTGTTTTTTTTTTATTATTATTATTAAGTAAAAAGGTAGATGGCTTAAATTCCACGTTATAAATATATAACGTTTACATAACCATAAATATTATAAACACCTGTTATATTTATAATAAAATCACTGTAGTTATAGAAAATCGTTTGATCATTTTGGGTCAGTGGGGTGGAATCCAGATAATATTTTAGATCTTTGATATTTTCTCCACAAACCTTGGCTCCCAAGAACTAAAATGAATCTAATGAATCAAGCCATCTTATCTACTCCCTAGCTCGATAAATTTCATGGAGAAGACTTGCTTACGGAATTAAATATATGTATATACTTTCAAATATAAAGATCATCATTTTAAAATAAATTAATCTTAGAAATAAAATTATTCATTTTGAATCAGATAATTATCAAATACAAAGACACGCCGACTTCTGCTTTGTTTTATCATATCACTGGTATATGAATCATTATTCATTATTATGGAAGCAGGCGATTGGCAGCGCCTCCCCCATCCAATTAGCACGTCTGGTAGAGTGTTGATAGATAGGCCCGCATGTCTCCGGGTATGATGTACTTAAATCACTTACTGTCATTGGCACACACTCCCCTGACCCATGCGTCATCCTCGACACACCATCACTCATATGAGGGTAGTTTACAGTGTTCCAGATGACTGTAATGAGTGCTATGCACGACGGTAGGATTGGAAGTAGAGCTAATAACCGTGAATTAGCGAAAATATTTCAACATAATAATTACTATTGCAAAGATCTGCCATATGTTGGTTAGGTAAACACTGGATATAAATAACCAAAAGATAACAAATCTGAATTACTAACAGGTATCCCCTTATACTTTTAGTATAAACCTCTCTTGAGAGTAGTGAAACACAGCATTTTTTACATTGTTATACTAAACATTTTTACTATTTCAAAAATTGTACTTTAGAAAAAAGGATGTAACCAATATAATAAAAGTACAATTTTCTTTTTTGTTTTCCAGTGCTCATAGTGAAATTATAAGATTTGCGCACACACAACATAATCCAATTATATCATACAAGTTATACCAAATTCTACAAGAGGTAGTCTTACTTCACCCTAATTGGTTTTATAACTTATTTTTCTTCGTATACATCCTGGAGAAATCATCGTTATTTTAAACAATATATTTCATACTTCTAGAAACATATAATCTATATTATTCCATACCAGGTCTAATGGTTCTCATAAATATTCGCATTGGATTCAATATGCAGTTAATAGCTATTTTGGATTCTTGTTACCCACTATTCCAAATTAATATTTAAATATTTTTGTTTATTGTTATTTTTATATTTTACTTGATTAAAAATACCACTTTATAAATATTATACTTTATTTTCATCGACACTAATTGTAAATTTTTAATTATCGTTAAACCTATTACTGACAATAAAATAAGACAACTATTTTATTTTTTTCAATCTATATAAGTTCATTAGCTGATCATTAATAATTGGTGAGCTATATTACTAACTGACATAGTAATCAAAGTGAGATTATATAGTGGCCCACCCCTGGTTCAAGGAGTAGCGTGATGGATTACCATAAATATAATATTCACCCCAGCCCGTGGATGGAATTTATCACTCTCAATGTGTCTTGACGCCACTTGCATATCTTATTGTACATATCATGCTATATATCTTGTGTTATGTATATAGATATTTTACATCTTAAAACAACAGATACATATAAATTTTAAATATAACAGTTTAACCAATTTTGTATAAGGTATATAAGCCTTAATTTCTTCTTGCTGTTTATTTTAATTCAATACAATTACACTGTAACCTCCCACCTACCCTTACACGTTCAGTCATATTGAAGCTAATAAGTGAAATGGTAGATGAAGCTAATAAAATAAAGATTGAGATGGGATATAAATATTTCTATTTCTATATTCTCAATAAAATTTATTTTGCACATACAGCTATATTTTTAAATGTCCAATATTTCTACAATAAACAGTAGTCTCCTTCATTCAAAGTCTTCTAGTCAATCTAACCTAGATTAATATTAATTACATAAATAATTAATTGAAGAGTATTGATTAAATTTTGTACCAGTTCCATATTAGTACATAATAAACCACTCAAAACTAATATGGGCGTTTCTTTTAAAACGCAATCCTATTTACAAGTACAGAAAATGGAGGTTTAAAATCATTATAAGTTTATAGGTTAGTAGCCCTGGTTTTTCTTCTTCCTTGGCTAACAGCTGATTTACATAGTTGCATTATTGTTCACTTTATTTGGGTTTCGTGCAATGTCATTAAGTTGAGGTTAGAAGCATGTTTTTGAGGAAACTTTGAAAAACGTGTTCAGAAATTTACTAAAGAGGGCAGAACGTTGTATACTATAATGGTGGTTTATTTGAACACCAAACGTTAACAAAAATGTCATTAAAATCATGTAAATAGTAGTAATAAATATTAATAATAATAATATGTGTTAAATACATACGGGTTGTGTTTTAAAAGAAACACCCTGTATTTTACGAGTCTGAGAGCCTCCATCGTCAAATTTCACCAAGTTAAGAGGTCAGAGGAGGACGAGAGGAAAGTTTGACGATGACAAGTGAGTATGAAAGTTTCTTGCTAATATCTTCATTCTAAGGAAAGCAGAGGAAACGACAGCTATATTCAGGACGCCCTAATTTCGTATACAATCAAAAAATTACAGAGGTACGCTTGGTTCTCAAATCTACCCTTAATTGATAGGTTTTTATTTTTTGGAGAGAAGTGCAGTTATCGTCTAGTTATCGTCCAATTATCGTCAATTGATTGTAGAACGGAATTGGAATTTGACGCTTGATTCCGAGGTTGTATGAATAACAAAATAAAAACTAATGTTCAATAATGAAACCATCGGCTAGGATGAAGCTTTATCAATAAAAATGTAACCGATTCTTTTATCGAATTTTACATTGTAGCCTATATTGTGATAGTGCAATAAGGTGGTACATCAGACAAAGAAATGTCAATAATAAAATAGCCATCATCAAAAAATTAGATTCCATAAACAATAATTAAAAATAAATTTAGGCTGAACAAATGAAAATGTATTTGATAATAATCAATATCACATATAGCTAAATGCCGTTCTAAAAAGGTGGTGGAATCGGTTTTCAGTGAGTTAATTATTTCCTAATTTAATAATCAAAATTAGTTAATGTACTTTCCCTTGAGACAGGAAAAATGTTAACCACTGCATTAGAACTTATGGCCTTATGAAGAGGTGAATTTAGCTGATTTTAAATCAACTACAAGACAAAACTGTTCAAAGTACGAATTTGAGACTGGATGACGAGAAGCAATAACTGCAGTTCTGTAGTCATTGCGAGAAGTATTCACAGGGCATCATCCTGCATGCACTTGTTTCTCTGGCCCTTCCTAATTTGACATACAGTCAGTGATTACTTTTTGGATATGATTGCCACTCCTCCGAGTTGGAATGTCATTGAAGTGTTAATTATTAAATCAATTTATGCTACCACTTTTCCATGTTTCAAAGTTCATATTATTATTATTATTATTTTTTATAAATATTATTTATTTTTTCCTTATAGACATACATTTAAAATATTTTCCCCTTATATAACAATCTGCGATAAAACAATTAAATGTTGGTCCTTTTTTAATACAATACTTGCAACTCAGTCTACGCACAGGCAGTATGCTTATGTAGCTTTTTCTCATGAGAAGGAATTACTGTACGATTTTTATTATTTTCGTTTTTATCTTAGACAATTTGTTTAGTGATTACTTGTATTATTTTTCAATGTATTTTTGTTTTGTTGAACAATATCATTTAACTTACTGATGTATATATTTGAATGTTTGGGGAATAAATTTATTTTCATTTCAAATTTCATATCATTTCAAAATGTTTTTTATAACTACGTTTTTTACACATAACTGAAGGGATTAAGATGTTTTTCATTTCTTTTTTATGTTAAAATATTTATAATTTTAAATGTAAAAATGTACTTTTTACATTTAGATATATAATTGTTATTACATTTTTTAATGAAAAGCGTCTTAATCCCTTCAGTTAGTGTAAAAAACGTACTTATAAGAAATAAAATTTGTACATTTGAACGGTTTTGTCTTGAAGTTGATTGATAATCAGCTGAATTCACCATTTCAAGAGGCCACAATTTCTAATGTAGTGGTTAACATTTTTTCTGTGTGTTTCCTGTCCCAAAAGAAGGTATGTTAACTAATTTTGATTATAAAATTGAGAAATAATTAACTCACCAAAAACCGATTGCACCACCTTATCCAACTTGGGGAAAGAAGTGGTCTGAAACTAGTCGCGCTTGGAGTGTAAGAAACTTAAATGTTCAGACTTAAAGGTCATTCTGATTGAAGTTACGTATGTAGGCCCTACTGGCGAATGTTCAGCAAGATACGGTGTGTATTTTCTTTTTCAGGTTCTGTAATTTAAATTATGTAGTTAGATTAATATACGCTTCTTTTAGTAAGTTAGGATACTGAAAGTAAACCCAACAATTAATACTTATTAAAACTTCACCTCGTTGCAACCACTAAACAAAATGTATTCAGTGTCTACTTGAAGCCGAAGAACTGAGGGTAAAAGTCGCACCTAATTACCTGGGTTAAGGTGGGTTAGTAGCAAAACTGGTTTGGAAACCGACAGTTACAAAGTAGACGCCCACTGTCAACATCTTGTTTTAATTTTCAGCGTACTTTTCGCGGAAAGAGTACGTGATATGTGATAAAACACGTACAGTGGTATTTATTGACCCATCCGCCCACCCAAACACGTACTGTAGTAGTCTTTGGGCCACCTTTTATTAAATCAAGAAATTGTTTTTAAATGTGTGAATCTTTTCGTTTATTTATTACAAATTATAGACTGTTTTCTAAAGGGGCTGTTACAAGCTTATAACCTGTATTCAGAAGAGGAATAGGGTAGAATATTTTTTAAATATTGTTCTAAGAGTACTTTTTCTTGGTTAGGTTAGGTTATGTTTCATTATTTCAATTCATACTTTCAATAATATAAATATATATAACTTTTTTTTTTTGTCCATACACAAAATTTTCCAATTTTGCTGACAAGCGAGCTAATACATCAAAATTTAGTCAGATTTCCAACAACCCTTTCCTATACTTAGTTAGGTTCGGAAGTCACGTTAAGCCGTCGGTCCCCAGGTTAAGTGTTAGAGAGGGCTTCTAAGCCCTTACTTCGCCTGGTAAAATAAAACAAACTTTAACTTTTTTTAGTTAAGGGAACTGCTAAAGACATAATGTTACTACTTCCAACTTTCTTCAAATCAATCTACTCAACAAGTGAAACTGTCGTTCACTGTGTAAGAGAGCTGTACGACGGGGTGCAGCAGCCCACACAGTACTGAATACAATGCGCGGGCCCACAACCCGCCACAACTCCGGCGTGGGTCGACCCGCCTGCCTCTCCGCCACTCCCTCCTTTGTTTACCAAGTCAACAACCTCTTCAGAGTTGAAACTCCCCCCGGGTAACGACTAAATCTTGTTTCTCATAAACTGTAAAGGCACACTTTCTTCCTCCAGTAACGGATATTCTTGTCAAAACGGTTACTGTGAAGGTGTAAACCTGCCAAACACTTTGCGAACAGCTTCTAGTGTCTGTTAAAACACATATAAATAAAATTGTGATGCATGCCTCAAATAAAACTGTACGAAATATAGTAAAATCAAAACCGTACAAAAAATATTGGCTACACTTATAATTCGACCGTATGATTTAAAATTAACGATAAACAACCCGTAGAAGTACGCCAGCATATAAAAAGTACATTTTGTAACACATAAAAAAAACTAAAATTGTTACAGTACAAAGAAAATTCAAAATTAGTAAATTTAAAATATTATTTCTCCTAAATAGATCGAAGGGAACATTTCCAAAGCCGTTTACTGACTTTTGGACTGAACCATTAGAAAATTACTATCCCTAAAAAAATTCTATTCAAATTTTGAGAAATCATTTTAAAACAAAGATTTTGTATATTCGCCATCCTTTGTATGTACAGCTTACAAAAGTAAGAAGGTGAGCAATTTAAAATTCTTATATTTACAGCAAATATAAAACATTTCAAAAACGCTTTATGTCAAAATAAATTAAGTTTATGAATGCCAAGCTGAAATGTAATTAATTCAAGAAATCCTACCATCCGACATGATCTCAGCACGTAGATCACTCTGTCAAAGTAAGTAAACAAGAATAAGTTAGCTGTGCCATATGTTGCACAATGTTATTTTTATGGATGAAATTCCGTGATTTATAATAATCTTATAGTTGGATCATTCACTTAAGCACCGAGTTTTTGTAAATAAGTTAACTGCATTTTCCACGCTGTACAAAAATACCACAAAGCAATTAAATCTCTAAAATACTTTCATTGATTTGAGATAATTAGCAATGCAAATAAAAATATTTTTAAAATGTTGAAAGTAACATTTTTGGAGTCTCATTGGATGAGCCATCTAAGGCGTCAGGACTTTAAGCCTGAGTTAGAGATAGTTCGTATCCTGACCTTAGACAGGAAGTTTTATGGTCTATGGTTCTATGGAAGTTTTATGGTCAGGGTGTACCACTGAGTCTGTATGGGTGGGCGGGTGGGTCAGTACCACTGAGCCTGTATGGGTGGGTGGGTGGGTCGGTAACAATGAGCCTGTATGGGCGGACGGGTGGGCCAGTACCACTGAGCCTGTATGGGTGGGTGGGTGGGTGAACTTCGTGGACTTCGTTGAATTTTTAGTCTGTGGGTGTACACACATACAGTGGTACTGACCCACCAGCCCACCCATACATCTACAGTGGTACTGACCCACCTGCTCACCTTAACACCTGCATTGGAGCTGACCCACCCGCCCACCCATACACATACAGTGGTACTGACCCACCAGCCCACCCATACACATACAGTGGTACTGACCCACCAGCCCACCCATACATCTACAGTGGTACTGACCCACCCGCTCACCCAAACACCTGCATTGGTACTGACCCACCCGCCCACCCATACACATACAGTGGTACTGACCCACCCACCCACCCGTACAGACTCAGTGGTACAGTAATGTTCACTTTGTATTGTACTGGTTTCCCCCATTACTCTGTATGAATAACTTCCACACACAGATCAATAGGCTACGGTGAATGGGCAGAGTTTGGTTAGAAAGAGTGCACTTTCTGAGTGGGTGCAGTAAATAATTCTACATTTTAATAGACTGTTTTTCGCTAAACAAGTAAACTTTATACTACAGAAATGTATATAACAATTCCGAATATTTTGTGATTCATTACAAAAATCCGAGTACACCATCTTCAGACCAGAGAGATTTACCCTTTTCAAAACCCGCCACTGCTCATAATGTTTTATATTACTATCTATCAATTTCCTAATTAACTTTTTACTTAAACTGCAACTTCCATTTTAATTAGAATAGAACACTTATAGCATATTAACAACTTAAATTTACAATCAATTGTTGTAACTTCTTATTGCGATTTCTAAAATAAATATTTTAAACGTTTTTAGGACCTCTCCCGTTAATTCACTACCACTGCTTTGCTTAGGTTATGTTAGGTTCGTTTATGTTACATTAGGTTTGGTTGTTATGTTAGTTTTGGTTTTGTTGTGTTATTTTTAGTTACGTTATGTTAGGTTTAATTATGTTATGTTACGTTTGGTTATGTTAGGTTAACCTAAGTTATGGTGGTGAATCGACAGAAAAGATCCCATTTTAAATACCACTGTCTTAAAGACAAAAATAAACTTAATTAACTTTATACTTATATGACACTACGCTATGAGGTTAAGTGGTTGAGGACTCTATAGTTCTAACTTCACCTCCAAATAAGGTTATTTTTAATTTCATTTTTTTCACAAATGAGCTCAAGTGACACTTAAGAGCAGCTTCAAAACACTGCAATAATCAGTGAAAATTAAAATCTAAAAAAGGTGACTATAATAAAATATAGGTCAAAATATATATATATATATATATATATATATATATATATATATATATATAAGATCTTTTCTGTTAATTTACTACCATAACCATAACTTAGTTTACCCTATCATAACCAAACCTAACATAACGTAAACAAACCAAAGTAGTGGTAGTGACTTAACGGAAAAGGTACTATATTTTTTTGCTTTTACTTTTCATATTAAATTTAGAATGTTCTTTTATATAAATATCCCATTAAAAGACCATTATAAATACATTACAGTAGATATACGTAATAAAACCTGTAAATTATAGTGCATGCCTGACGAGAGAAATATTATATGCCAGCCTACTTCCTGCTCCTCGTATTATAAACCACATTCCTGTTAGATCAGTTACACAAAAAATCTCTAGTGATACACATTTGAATTTCAATTATAAACTATCTACCAGTCGAAGGATTAATTATGGCCGTGTCTACTAGTTGTGTGGGAAGATGGCTAAGTAGACAGCCAGCGAAATGGGAAAGCTCTGCTCTGTGCAGAAAAATTAGTCTCGACCAGGTTATGTTAAAAGCTTAGATAAGTGGACGCCTTAGTTGGACACAGATAGTGTAGGATAGTCTCTATAGAGAGGATTATATGGAAGGTGAGGCGGTGTCAGTGCTATCTATCAATGTTGGCCAGCCTGCTTCTGATTCCTCACTAATTATTGAACAGATTTTTTCCAGATCTGGTCAAGAATGTTAATTAACAACAGTCCGTCTCTGCGCAACTTTGATATGATGATCAGCCGGCGTGGCGGCTCAGTGATCGGACTGTGGAGTCGAGCTCCAAAGATTCGAGTCCTCAGTTGAACTGACGGTTGGTACCCCAAGTTGAAGCCCACGCACAGTCCTGCAGATTACGTGATCCAATAATTGAAATTGTAATTCTAAAACTTCAATTATAATTAAAATTTAATGGGAGAGATGGAAGGCCCTATTAAAAACTTTTCAGAGAAAATTAAAAAATTAATTCAAAATTTAATATGCAAAGAAGTTTTACATCATCAGGAAGCCTTCGTAGTAAATTATCTAAATTAAAACCAAAAAATTCAAATCAATCAACAAAAAAATTTCATATACAAAATTAACTGTGAGTTCAATAAAACATATTTTGGCCGAACATCATGACATATAAAAAACAAGAATATATATATATATATATATATATATATATATATATATATAATTTTAAAACTGAAAATACTGAACAATCAAAATTAGTTGAACACGCTATTAAAACAGGTGTGATATTAAATTTGAAAAGTCGTCCATTATATATCACGAAAAATCATGGAAAAAGATAAATAAATTGAAAGTGCATTCATGGCATTAAAATAATATGGTTCCATTTCTCAGCCATGTGTTAGTTTTAATAACATATTTTTACCTATAATTAGACCAGAATTAGAAAACAGTATAAATAATTCAAACCCTTGTTTTTAAATTTTAACAACTTATCCATCTATGTTATTTAATATTTACAAATTCTATATTTTTAACAAAAGTTTTATATTGTTGTACAATTTGTTTATCATAATCTGAAGTAGCCATAACTGGTGAAAACGCATTCATTAAAAAATTAAAAATTGTGGAATTATTAAAATTGTTTCATTTAAATCCATAAAAACTCCACCAAGGAGTAAATGAAGAAAATAATTCTACAGCATCATTTGACGTTTGGTTAACATTACACGAAACGAATTTGTAAACCTCTCCAGGAGCCCACCCACTTACTATTGTTCCTACAATTATTTCCGTAAACGCACAACAGATTCAACAAAGACTACGACATTTTATTTATTTATTTAGTAATTATTTAAAAATTATAAAAACAATAACAATTATAAAAATTATTTAGCAGTACATTCATAATATTTCCGGCCAAATTAAATTTTAAAGAAAAACTATTTTTATAAAAGATTTTACGCATCCTATGATTTTACAAATTTACATTTTTCTATTTCACTTACAGCAATAATAGCTTAATTTCTTTTCACTTATTTCAAAATAGCAGTAATTTATGATCATAATGTTAACCATGACCAAATATTAATAATTTGAAATAAAATAATATCAAACTTATGCGAGTGAATACTTTTTTCTCCCTCTGGTGTCCGGTCAACCAGTAAATAATAAATAAAAGTAAGAAGATATCAAGATATAACAGAAATATATAAATATACAAAATTACACTAACAATATGAACTACATTCTGGGGTCCATCCAGAGTAGTGAATTTCAATAAAGTGTTTGTCCTCCAAAAGGGGTGACTACCAATAATTTCCAAAAAGGATGAGGTTCGAGTCCAATAAGCCCCTTTTTTAATTTTTTAAATCCTTTTTAAAATCATTACTCTAGCTGGTCTGGTGGAATACGAGCTGTTTTTTTTTTTTTTTTTTTTTTTTTTTTTTTTTTTTTTTTTTTTAGCAAACCAATAGATTTTTGTCAATAATGGTAATTTTCATGATTATCCTTCACGATCTAGAGAGCTTATATCTGTGTCTGGACATAATATCAGTGTGCTTGAGAGGGACCCATACCATTTAAGTGTGAAAGTTTCCAACAAGTTGCCACAGGAAATAAACCATGAACATAATTTATGTTCGTTCAAAAATAAATTAAAACTCTACTTTTTGGTAAATGTCGTTATTTTTACGCGATTTATTAGTTTAAAATTTATTTAGCCTTATTTACTTGACGTATAATGTTACATGTACGAATAAAGAATTTTAATTTGAATATAATCAACATAAAATAATAACGATACAATAGAATTACAAAAAAAGTAAATTAAATTTCTGATTTATTTAGTAACGTATATTGTTTGTTTGGTTTTGTATCTAACAATACTTTACTAATTGGCTAAATTTGTTATGAATATAATGTATATACAGTACAAGTAAACGTCACACATCACAAATTTATTGCAATATAAGCACAAAATGCACAAATATATTTAAATACAAGTACAAAATGCTCAACATTCTTTTGTGAATCCCTCTGGTCTGAGGAAGGTGAGCGTGATTCACCGAAATCGATCACCATAATATTTGTGTATTTTGTACTTGTATTGAAATATATTTGTGTTATGTGACGTTAACTTGTACTGTATGTGTACCAACACGTATTATGCTAATTAAAAAACTATTTATAATGTATATGACATTTATAATTAGTTTTGCGGTCTCTTTAAGTATTTTATAATTGTTCCAATAAATTTTACTCTGTAAGTAATTAACATGTTTTGTACAATTTGTATGTAACGTTATGATTTTTTGTACCATCTTTTTCCATGAGTAACTCTCAAAATATTGGTCCGATAAATTGTTTTATGTTTGGTAAAATGTTTATGTACTTAACGCATATAATATTAATCATTTAGTTAGAAGTTTTTTCTACTGGTTTTAAAGTATTTATTTTTGTGATTCACGAAATGTTCTCTACATTAATAATAGCTGTTAAAAGTAAAATGTCTAATTTAAGTAAGTTATACTCAGTATGCGATTCATTTTATGTTTTCTGATTTTTTTTCTGTGAATCTTTTGTGTTTCCACCAGTTAATTTTCCTCTTCTTAATTAACATTTGGCATATAAATTGGATTCTTCGTAATTTGTATTCATGTTTGTTTCTTCAATCATTCCTCCAACGTTCTATGTAATTAAAAATAAAATTTATCTTTTAAATAAGGTTTATGACACCCAGATACAGTATGTAGTGTATTAATTAAAAGTAATTAATTTTGCTAATTAATTAATTAATATCTGTATAATAATATAAATATTCTGGAAGTGTATATTTGCGGAGTTGCACAGAGTATGTTGGGTGACAAGTGGAGAAGACGTAGCGACTTGGCATGTCCGGGCGTCATATATTTCCCTCTTACATCTAAATTCTGTTTTCTCTCAGGTCTCAAATTCGATTATTTATTCAGTATAATAATTTGATAAATACAATTTAGAATTGATTAATCATGAAAATTTCATAATTTGAACATGTGACTGACAGTCGAACAGCAGTTAGTGCCTTTAGTTGGTTGTTGACTAGGTGAAAGCCCTCTTGGGACGGCGATCCATTAGCGTGTATGATGATGAATCAGGAGCCGATGGAAATGCTAATTTTCTTCTTGTAAACACGTGAAGTAGAAGGAATGTCGAAATAGAAAGAGAAGTCAGTGACCTCAAACTGCACCATCGTTGATAACATCGTAAATAAATAAAAGGCAACCTTACTTTTTCCATAAAATATTATTTTTAAATACGTCATTTAAGATGATTAAGTGGTAGATAGGACTAAGTAGCCCTAACTTATCCACACTGATGAAGGCCTTTTTCATTCAGTTTATACTGTGGTTAAATTCAGGAATAATCTTTATGTAATTACAGTTCTTTGTTTTCTTCTTAGTTTTAAAGTTCTCTTACGCTGCAATTTTATACAGTTAAGTATCGTTGTTTGATTTATAAGAAGAGTGCTCAGCAGAAGTTTCTTTTACGTAAACGTTATATAAACAGTCTCCACCGTACCAGTGTGGCTTTCAAGTACTCTTTAACGTAAAAAACGAGTTAATGACAGTGAGACGAGCTAACAAAGTTTGAGTATTTGGTTCTAGGTGCAGTTCTACTATTCCTAAATGAAATCGGTTAAATTCTCAAAAATAATAGAAGAATTTCTCCAAGATAACCTCGATTGCTGTGTATGCATCCAACCCCTATTCAAATAGCAGTGCAAATTCAAAGTGACTTCGAACTATTTACCTGTTAAAGAAGCATGCTTGTAATTAAAACATCTGGCGTTCTAAGTCACAAGATCTGAGTTCCTCTTAGGTTTGGATACAACATTGTTTATGCGTCCAGACAAGATTAACTTAGTCAGAACTCCAAGATTACGGTCAACACGCCTTCTTTAGCTACTACAGCCACTGATCCCATTAAAGAAAACTGGTGGATTAGTTTTACACGCGAAAGAAAATATCGCTGTTTTACTGAAGTTTTTGAGGGTCTTTGGCCCCACTTCACAGCTAAATCAATATCATTGAAGAGCTGAAAATCTCTAGCATCAGCGATCTGTAGAGATATTTTAATATCGTCAACAAAGTTCTGGATAGATGTTATGTCATTAATAAAGAAAGAAAAAAGCATATGTTCCAAATTAGATCCTTGCGGTACTCCCGAACTGGCAACAATATTCTCGGAATAAACGTATACAAGCCATCTTAAAATATAGATCTAGGATAAAAAAGGTAAAATTGTATCCACTGAATATGGGTCTGGAAAAATCTGAATGAAGGAAGCTAAGTAAAAAAAGAAGGTGAGGTTAAGGGTTAAATATAAAGTCAGTTGTCTGAGCAAAAATGTGTATTAATTAAAAGTAATTAATTTAAATATATCTACATAATAATATAAATATTCTGGAAGTGTATATTTGCGGAGGTGGACATGTACATAAATGATTAAACTGCTCAAAAAATTATTTTCAGCATTCCTCTGCTATAAATTATTTTAAATAAGGGGATATGAAATGCGTAAAGGAACGTGCACCAAAACACATTTGCGACTGCCATCTGTATGGTGGAGTCAGACATCGCATCTCATTGTTGACAGAACTGTCAGCTGACTGGCGGCACCTTTGATCAGCTGGTCAGATTTAATTGCACAGAGTATGTTGGGTGACAAGTGGAGAAGACGTAGCGACTTGGCATGTCCGGGCGACAGGAACAACCTACAGGAGAAAGTGTTGTCGGCCTTCGACGCGGCGTTCTTTGCACATGTATTACTTACGCTGGTTTAATCTTTTTCCGTAAGTACTTCACAGTGAATTTATATCTGTTTATAGTGCTCATTATTTATTTGTTTTTAACTACTGTATTCATATTACTTTCTGCCATATGCGTTAGCATAGAGAAAGTAGTGTGATCGTAAAAAAAACATTTTTTACAAGTTGGTCTAAAAATCCATTTTAGAACATCCTGAAACCAAAAAGTTTTTTTTCTGTCCGTTTGTGTGTCTGTGTGTATGTGCACTTCGCTGGAGACCAAACGGATGGATAGATTTTTATGAAATGTGGTATAAATGTGTATTTAGCCATTATCTCCAGACAGATTTTTTTTAATTTTTTAAAATTTTGTGTTTTTATGGTAAAAAAACGTACAAAAATAGAATTTTCTTGAAAACTGCTCTAACAATTTTGATTACATTTTCAGGAAAGATATGAATTACAGTTTAAAATATTATAATAAAAACTGCATGTTCCTAACTTTAATAGTTTTTATTACAACATTTTTTTGTACTAGCAAAAACATTAAAACTGAAACTTTTCAAGCTTTATTCTGACGATTTTGATTAAATATTTAATAAAGATGCAAATTACAATTGAAAATGTTTTTTTTTTAATTTACTTTTACTTATTAATTACCACCCCACTAAGTTGGGGCTGGAGTCGGAAGCCACAACTCAAGTTGTTGAAGATTGTTTACTTAAAATCTGGCTATGTGATTAATTGAACAGCTGTTTTGAAGATTAATTTTTACATATTTTTATCTAAATAAAATAAGTGTTTTATTTGTACACTCCTTAGAAATGTAATTAATTGAACATCTGTTTTTCTAAACAATCTGACAGAACAATGGGAAAGAGAGAAAGTTTGTGCCAGTTACCTAGTACAATTTATTTTAATGTCATCAGTAGCTTGCACGGTATTGAACAGTTTTGTGAAAATTAAAGGTAGGGAATTGAATAATGAAAAACTATAATTTTTCACAAAACGTTTCAATACTAATGCGACCCTATTACCCTGCTAGGACATTTTCCAAGCTGTTTTTTATAGCTCCCTTCAGAATTAACATATTTTTTACATGTTTTCTTCCATAAACAATTAAGTAAATTCGCAACACAGAGATATAAAACTAAGCTTATATATGTGTGTATAAACTGAACGGAATATAAGTGTAGTATAGTTTTGTTTAGTATAGCAATATGTATATAAACAACGCAATATAAGTTAAGTATAGTTTTGTTTAGTTTAGCAATATGTGTATAAACAACGCAATATAAGTTTAGTATAGTTTTGTTTAGTTTAGCAATAAGTGTATAAACTGCGTACAGTTTACGGGCGATTGTGAACAAGTTAATCTAAATTCTTAAGACATTGCCTTAAAGCAAACTGTCTCAATAGTCATAAAAATATTGTGTTAATGCGTATTCAAAGTGAACAATTAACAACGTACCTACTATAAATTACATTGTCTTAATAGGGCACCTTGGGGCGCATTGTGTAAAATCAAAACATGTATTCCACTTTGATAGTTGTTGTAATATAAAGTGACGGACTTAAGCTATACGCATGATTACACACCACTCACTGTCCTTGTTCACCGGCAAAAACGTTCAGGAAATGTTCTGTGGGAAACTGGTTGTGTTCAGGCACAATATACATCAAAGAATAAAACTAAAAAAAGTGTTAAATATTTCTTATCCAAAGTTGAAGAATGCAGAAAAAATTAGCTGAAGGACACCAGCTACGCGATGCTTAATTAACAGCTGTTTGTAAAGAAAACTTTACAAAATATTACTGTAACAAAGTAAACTAGGGACCACACCTGACAACAGCTGCTGCAGGAAAAGAAGGTTGGCAGCAGTGGATGAAATAAATGGCGCTGTCGTAGAGACTAAAGAATTTAATTGTGTTTCGCATACAACACAATTAATAATTAGATAAAGTAGAAATGAACGCAATTTTACAAAAACTCTCCAATCATCTCAGAACTACTTATTGATTGACAGGAGAATAATATTTGACAGTAGCGTTTATAAACGTTCTCATTATATGATTTTATTTTATAAAAACTCAGAAAGTTAACTTTGCAGATTTTTTAGGATAATCTTACTGCCTAAAGAGACAAGTGAAAACAGAGCTCGGTAGACACAACAAACTCCCCAACGCCGTAGTAGGAGCAAGTAGGAGCTTTTTGAATTTCCTTTTTAATGTCTTGAGACTACTTGGAGTCTCATGCCACAAAAACGTCAGCAATGCATTACAGAGTGACCTATAAAGTTGAATACGTTTTTGAAAAACGTAATTTTGGAACGATGGTGATGTTCCTGTCGCTAAGGTTATAGACGTTTGTGCAGTATTATATTGTGATGAGTTTTTATGGAAAAACGTAACCATTTGCATAATAAAATTGAATGAAAATTAAAAATGTTATTCTGTAAAAAGACAAATAACACGAAAAATTTGTGGTTTTTCTAATTTCACCCGAATAGCACGTTTTTTTAAATTTAAATGTTAACTTTGATTTCACACTTGAAATGCCCCCTTGTTTCAACACCATGAGTAAAATATGGATAAATCATTCCATGGTATGGGGAGGGTAAAACATTTAAAATTTGATAAAGGCAGCTAGTGACTTCAAAACAAAGATTCGTCTACTTATCTTTTTGCAAATTTCATCTATATGCTTACTGAAACTCAAGTGTTGGTCAGTATTTATTACAAGGGATGTTGTATAAAGGCAAGATATAATCATCGTAGTTACGAGAAGAAAAAGAAAAATATAAATCGTAGGCCTACTTAAACTTGACAGAACAGTATGCAATGACAGAACAGATAAAATTAGTGATAAGGGTGGTTCGACTTTACAGCAACAGTTTTTTGTTGATTCATTGTTGAGAAGAGGTTGGTGGTAGGTTCTACCCTCGGTCGTCTTAATACCAACACGACGTCCGCTCAATGGTGGCCATCAACGTGGACACTGCTATAGAAGTCTGGAATGTCCACGTTAGGTGGTAATTCAGGTTCAGGTGTTGTTTAGGAAAGAGAACTGACTGTTAGCTTTGTCAATTAGCTGAAAACAGACCAACACTACGTGGTTTGAGTTCCACGTAAATGTGTAGGGCCCTTAGTTGCCCTGGCTAATAGGCCTTTAATAAATAGCTCTTTTTTAGGAACAGTCGAGTGTAGTAAATATGACTACACTCGTTCATCTTCACTCATCACACTCATTCGCCCCTCACATTTGCCCATATCTCTACGATCGACGTTTTATTTATGAATAATGAAATAAACATGGCTAACCTAACCTAATTTACGGAACGAAACATAACCTAAAGAAGAAAAATTAATATTCAAACAAAATTAATTTCACTTCTGAATAAAAGTTATAGAAGCTTGTAATTGTCTTTTCCATAAGAAAATAGTTTATCATTGATATATGACACATAAGGGAAATATCCACAAATTACCAGTCCATCTTAGTTAGTAACAATGACAACACTCGTTCATCTACTCTTACCGTACTGTACACTTGTTCACCTCTCATATTCGCCCATATATCTACGATCGGCATCTTAATAATGTTGATGATGACATCATGTCGTTAACATTTCTCAGACCATGCATAGTATAAATGTTAATCTGAATTGCCTCATTTCAATCTCATTAATCAACATTTCCTTGTCGAACATTATTCCACGGAATGTAAAGATTCAATAGACGCACAGCCTGACATGTCAACCTTCGAACGTCAACTCTTAATGTTACAGGAAACTACAACTCCAGGTGACAACACTTCACTCCGTCAGTGTTTAAACGCCAACATTGTTAACGTTTGTATAAGTCATTAGATTTTACAATCTTAACATAGCAGAATATTATATAATGAATCTCAATGTAATAATACAACGATATAACAAACTTTTAAATATCCCCTACAACTGCTCATAAGAATCATTCTTAAACACACAATGTAATGAATGTTATCGCTACTAGAGACAAGTTTCATTCACCCCTATATAACGAACTGTTCATGTTAAAACCTCGATATTACGAGTTACGTATTTTATGTTCTAATTGTTACAAGCAGACGTTTTAGTAGCAACATTTAGTAGTATCATATATTTCTTCTATTTTATAAATTACGTCACAAACATTTTATATAGTAATCAATGCCATTGTACGTGTATGGGCAGGAGGGTGGGTCAATGCCACTGTACGTGTATGGGCAGGAGGGTGGGTCAATGCCACTGTACGTGTATGGGCAGGAGGGTGGGCCAATGCCACTGTACGTGTATGGGCAGGAGGGTGGGTCAATGCCACTGTACGTGTATGAGCAGGAGGGTGGGTCAATGCCACTGTACGTGTATGGGCAGGAGGGTGGGTCAATGCCACTGTACGTGTATGAGCAGGAGGGTGGGCCAATGCCACTGTACGTGTATGGGCAGGAGCGTGGGTCAATGCAACTGTACGTGTATGGGCGGGAGGGTGGGTCAATATTAGTAACTTTATTGTGTAGCAGCTTGTTAGACGTGCGGAAAGTATCACCATTTGACACAGCAGTGAAGAACCTTATGACACACGCATTGTAGCAGCTTGTTTGAAACGAGGGAAAGAGCATAATTTGACACGTGCGGTAAAGCAGCTTGTGACACACGGAGAGTGGCAACTTGATTAACACGTGGAAAGTAGCACCTTTTGACACATGCAGTGAAGTAGCTTGTGACACACGGAGAGTAGCAACTTGATTAACACGTGGAAAGTAGCACCTTTTGACACATGCAGTGAAGCAGCTTGTGACACACGCAGAGTAGCAGCTTGATTAACACGTAGAAAGTAGCACCTTTTGACACATGCAGTGAAGCAGCTTGTGACACACGGAGAGTAGCAGTTTGATTAACACGTGGAAAGTAGCTCCTTTTGACACATGCAGTGAAGCAGCTTGTGACACACGCAGAGTAGCAACTTGATTAACACGTAGAAAGTAGCACCTTTTGACACATGCAGTGAAGCAGCTTGTGACACACGGAGAGTAGCAATTTGATTAACACGTGGAAAGCAGCTCATTTGACACATGCAGTGAAGCAGCTTGTGACACACGCAGAGTAGCAACTTGATTAACACGTAGAAAGTAGCACCTTTTGACACAAGCAGTGAAGCACCTTGTGACACACGGAGAGAAGCAGCTTGTGACACACACAGAGTAGTAACTTGATTATCAAGTGGGAAGTAGCACCTTTTGACACATGCAGTGAAGCACCTTGTGACACACACAGAGTAGTAACTTGATTAACAAGTGGAAAGTAGCACCTTTTGACACAAGCAGTGAAGCACCTTGTGACACACGGAGAGAAGCAACTTGATTAACACGTGGAAAGTAACACCTTTTGACACACGCAGTGAAGCAGCTTGTGACATACGCAGAGTAGCAACTTGATTAACACGTAGAAAGTAGCACCTTTTGACACATGCAGTGAAGCAGCTTGTGACACACGGAGAGTAGCAATTTGATTAACACGTGGAAAGTAGCTCCTTTTGACACATGCAGTGAAGCACCTTGAGACACGTGTAGTGTAACAGCTTATGTACAAGTGGATATTTTCACCATTTATGTCTCATTCAGAGTAGCAGCATTGTGTTTGACACAATCAAAGTAGCAGCTTGTTTAAGACACATATACACGCAGAAACAATACAGGCTACTACAATCATGAAAATCAATTCACAATAACGCCTGAAAATCAGTTATCAATGCTTTATTAACATTTAGGCGTAAGGGTTTTATAAATACTATTTATTCACACTTACAGCACGTAATTTTTACAACAGCTGAATGATTATTATCTGTTAATTAACCTTTTGTAGGATAAAAAAACCAACGGAAAATACGAATAATTCGCTACTGATGATACATCGTGCGTGAATAAAACGTGACGATCGATTACAGAACATATAATTTTAGCACAGTGATACAACAATTAATCTGTTTTAATTATGCCCAAATGTAGAAGCTGCTGCAGGTTCAGTGTTTATATTGAATGGGCGTGTCCACTGACTGAGAAGTGACATTACACGCCCATCAGTCTGCAGATTAACTGTTATTGACCAAGTTTCCACCTTCAGTACTGGAAGGCAATCAAGTAACACTCGGTTATTGGCGTTAGAGCGTCTACTAAACTAGTCAATATCCTGAAACATCTTTCGCAGTTTAGATAATAATTTATGTGTTAAATTTTTGTGGCCCATTCTCTATAGGCACATATGACTAGTTACCCACCCTCCAATTTGTTGGGCAAATATGATCAACAATTACCCACCTTGGTATCTACTCTTTGGGCGCAATTTGATGAACATTTGAGTGCCGTGCGTCTTCCTTCTTAAATATTTAATGTGAGGCCTTCCCTACAAATATATTTCATTTGAATTGCAAGGTAATAAATAAGTCCTAATTCCAACGTATGTTGCATACTTTGTTAGGGTTTCAACCATTTATTTAAATTTTCTATTCAATGATTTTATCTCTTTCCTGAGATAACTATGATATTGAGCTTGTTCAAATGTCCAAACATTACAAGATATGTTACACCTCACGTAACCAATATATAAAGCAAATAAATATCTAACGTTTAAGGATATTACACAATATGGCAAACATTGCTAGGCCTTAAAATAGATACCTTAAATAACTACTGTTAATATGTTAAACACGCGTCATTACGTCAGTATTGTCCCGGAACAGTTCTTACATTTATGTAGCTACAGAATATATATCAAGTTGCCTCATTATATCCGAATAAAAAGCAGCCAGCTGTTGAAATATTAATAACACGAGTGGCCGAGCCCCTCAGACAATGGAGCAGTCTCCATCAGCATTACTCACGTTAATCAGAGACATCTATAATCACACTTTTTTAGCAATATTTTCAATTACCAGGCTTGTTATTGCCATTTTAGATTGCCATTTCAGATTGCTTCAAGACCTCACGCGCTGCGCTATAAGGAACAGTTCACAATCTCAAGATAGCTCTAAATGATGTTTGTTTAGCTTGAAATATTACTTTTTATCGTTGATCGTTGGCGAATCATTTAGATTACAATTTGTCTTATTCGATTTTCCTTTACAAATCATTTCTGCAGTTTATCACTGTTTTAATTGACTCAGAAACCTGTATTGGTGATTCGATTTTAAAAGTATTATTATTATTTATTATCATCATAATAATAGTACTGGTATTTAACATGTGATTATACGATCTTACTTTACATATAAGTTAGTCTTACAAGCTAACTGTCGGCGCGGAAATTATGTGCATCCGAGTTTTAAGGTTGTTTTCCAAGAAACTGAGTGGTCTATGAAAACTCCAATCATAACATTGTTTTCCTTGTTTAGTTGTGCGTTATGACATATGAATTTTAAAATTTTATTATTATAAGTTCTAATAATTTGTATCTTAGTTGGAAGACAAGAGTACCGGAATTTTAACTAGTTTTCACTGTACATAAAATTTACACCGTTATTACTAAAAAAAAGCCCGTTCATGTACTGTATTTATATTTTAATACGTAGTTGATAAGAATGTTTCCCATAGTTTTTTTAAATTTTACAGTTTTATGTTTTCAAGAAAAAAGTTCTTATCAATTACATGAAACATTGTTTTCTTTGCTTCTAGAGGTCGTAATAGTATATTTCATAACAAGAGTGGAAAGTGGGGTTTTGCATGTTCGAGACCATATGTTTGAAGTACGAGACTTGTCGAGCACTTCAATTGGTCGAGAACATACAAAACACTTTCACTCGAGTTTTGAACGATACTTTTCACTACACTACGGAATAAAAACAGATGTTGTTGACTGTGGAAAATTTTCGGTTGTAAACAATGTTACTTTCGGTAGTAAACAATAGACAGCTGTTGAAAATATGATGTTTCGCAGATTGTAAACACATAACGCAAAACAGCTGAACTCATAGTAGTGTAGTGAAAATATATTTACTTCGTCTTCTTGTGATCCTTATGACATAGGCCTATATAATTACGATACATCATTTTCATATGTTTAAGTAAATGCAGTGATTTTAAATCAATTTTAAATCAATTTTAATCAATATGAAATAACTTTAAATTGATTTAAATCAATATATTTCATAACTCACAATTAAAGTTGAACTATGCCAAATATTTAATATTATCCACAGCTGTTTATTTACGTATTATCTGTGAAAAATGAATACGAAGAGTCTTGATATTAATATTGTTCTGTAATGATACTGGCTCATGAACGGCAATAGATTATCGAACCACCCACCCACCCATATACTTACATTGTTATTGACCTACCCGCCCACTCATATACGTACATTGTTATCGACCTACCCGCCCACTCATATACGTACATTGTTATCGACCTACCCGCCCACTCATATACGTACATTGTTATTGACCTACCCGCCCACTCATATACGTACATTGTTAAAGACCTACCAGCCCACTCATATACGTACCTTGTTATCGACCTACCCGCCCACTCATATACGTACATTTTTATTGACCTACCCACCCACTAATATACGTACATTGTTATTGACCTACCCGCCCACTCATATACGTACATTGTTATCGGCCTACCCGGCCACTCATATACGTACATTTTTATTGACCTACCCGCCCACTCATATACGTACATTGTTATCGACCTACCCGCCCACTCATATACGTACATTTTTATTGACCTACCCGCCCACTCATATACGTACCTTGTTATCGACCTACCCGCCCACTCATATACGTACATTGTTATCGACCTACCCGGCCACTCATATACGTACATTTTTATTGACCTACCCACCCACCCATATACAGTACGTACATTGTTATCGACCTACCCGCCCACTCATATACGTACATTTTTATTGACCTACCCGCCCACTCATATACGTACCTTGTTATCGACCTACCCGCCCACTCATATACGTACATTGTTATCGACCTACCCGGCCACTCATATACGTACATTTTTATTGACCTACCCACCCACTAATATACGTACATTGTTATCGACCTACCCGCCCACTAATATACGTACATTGTTATCGGCCTACCCGGCCACTCATATACGTACATTTTTATTGACCTACCCGCCCACTCATATACGTACATTGTTATCGACCTACCCGCCCACTAATATACGTACATTGTTATCGGCCTACCCGGCCACTCATATACGTACATTGTTATCGGCCTACCCGCCCACTAATATACGTACATTGTTATCGGCCTACCCGGCCACTCATATACGTACATTTTTATTGACCTACCCACCCACTAATATACGTACATTATTATCGACCTACCCGCCCACTAATATACGTACATTGTTATCGGCCTACCCGGCCACTCATATACGTACATTGTTATCGACCTACCCGCCCACTAATATACGTACATTGTTATCGGCCTACCCGGCCACTCATATACGTACATTGTTATCGGCCTACCCGCCCACTAATATACGTACATTGTTATCGGCCTACCCGGCCACTCATATACGTACATTTTTATTGACCTACCCGCCCACTAATATACGTACATTGTTATCGGCCTACCCGGCCACTCATATACGTACATTGTTATCGGCCTACCCGCCCACTAATATACGTACATTGTTATCGGCCTACCCGCCCACTAATATACGTACATTGTTATCGGCCTACCCGCCCACTAATATACGTACATTGTTATCGACCTACCCGCCCACTAATATACGTACATTGTTATCGGCCTACCCGGCCACTCATATACGTACATTTTTATTGACCTACCCACCCACTAATATACGTACATTGTTATCGACCTACCCGCCCACTAATATACGTACATTGTTATCGGCCTACCCGGCCACTCATATACGTACATTGTTATCGACCTACCCGCCCACTCATATACGTACATTTTTATTGACCTACCCGCCCACTCATATACGTACCTTGTTATCGACCTACCCGCCCACTCATATACGTACATTGTTATCGACCTACCCGGCCACTCATATACGTACATTTTTATTGACCTACCCGGCCACTCATATACGTACATTTTTATTGACCTACCCGCCCACTCATATACGTACATTGTTATCGACCTACCCGGCCACTCATATACGTACATTTTTATTGACCTACCCGCCCACTCATATACGTACATTGTTATCGACCTACCCGCCCACTCATATACGTACATTTTTATTGACCTACCCGCCCACTCATATACGTACCTTGTTATCGACCTACCCGCCCACTCATATACGTACATTGTTATCGACCTACCCGGCCACTCATATACGTACATTTTTATTGACCTACCCACCCAGCCATATACAGTACGTACATTGTTATCGACCTACCCGCCCACTCATATACGTACCTTGTTATCGACCTACCCGCCCACTCATATACGTACATTGTTATCGACCTACCCGGCCACTCATATACGTACATTTTTATTGACCCACCCACCCACTAATATAGGTACGTACATTGTTATTGAACGTATTAACGTTCAAGAAGATTATCTAATTAAAAGTATTCTTTCCAGTCAGGATATTCCTTTAGGCGTTGGAAAATTTAAAACATAAGCTCCATTACTGTGAAAACTAAAATAACCAAACATTTTTAAAATTGTCGATTTTTACTATGTACAAAAATCCACTCTAAAAATACAACATATTTACTCCTGCTTAAAAATTGTAAACTTAAACAGCTTATTTTATGGATTTTAAACTGAAGATGGTCTTTGGAGACAGAAATCTATCTTGATTATTTAAAATATAAAAAAAGATTGCTAAGTGTTAACTTTGTATATAATAATAAAAACGAAGAAAATTGTTGGATCTTTTAGGGCCAATCGCGTGGAGCTCAGGTTGATTTTTACATCTTTTTACTTTATCTCATAAGCGTTAGCAAAGAGAAAGTATTGTAATCGACCAAAAATGTTTTTACAAGTAGGTAAAAAAAAAAAAAAAAAAACATTTTAGGGCCACCTGAACCCAAAAGTGTTTTTTTGACAAAAATTTGTTGGTGTATGTCTGCGTGTGTGTATGTGCACTTCGCTGGTATTTATGTGTATTTAGCCAATATATCCAGACAGTTTTTTTCACTTATTTTTTTTGCTCATATTTGTTAAGCTAATTTTTTTATTCAATATTACGCCAAATTTCTCTAATGTTGTCCACGTCAATAGCATCATCCATTGAGCGGAAGCCTTAACTGATCATCAGAAAGGACTTGAAACTATTGTCATGTCAAACGACAAAGCGGATGAAATGATTCGTTAATCAATTATTTTGAAGTGTCGTATTTTCTCAGTCAACGACTATGTATAGCCTACGTTTCAGTGAACCCTCTTCACGCCGACAACACAATCAGAGCGATATCCTGCGGCGAGAAGGTGTGCCTAACTGTACGTGAGCCTATGTATCCCAATCGAACTGAAATTAACTAGAAAACACGATCTCCGCTGTAATTTCTCAGGACCGCTTGAAACGGTTCGCCACCACAGCCAATGGTAAACACGGATCAATTTTGGGAGCCAACTGTACAGTCATTATGGTACTTATATGACCAGCTGTATTGATTTTTGTGTTCCTTATTTGTTAACTTCTGATTAGTTCTCTGCAACTGTGCAATAGTATATTTCATAACAAGAGTGGAAAGTGGGGTTTTGCATGTTCGAGACCATATGTTTGAAGTGCGAGACTTGTCGAGCACTTCAATTGGTCGAGAACATACAAAACACTTTCACTCGAGTTTTGAAAGATACTTTTCACTACACTACGGAATAAAAACAGGTATTGTTGACTGTGGAAAATGTTCGGTTGTAAACAATGTTACTTTCGGTAGTAAACAATAGACAGCTGTTGAAAATATGATGTTTCGCAGGTTGTAAACACATACCGAAAACAGCTAAACTCATAGTAGTGTAGTGAAAATATATTATTGGCCTGGATATCAACAGGTTAATTATAATCCATTTTAAGTGTGTTAGTAGTTTGGAGGGGGTTTAGTTATTATTTAGAGTAAGTCTTATTTTGTTCTTTGGTCGAAAAGGATAATTCTACTAAAATACCTCTCAAGTAAATATCTTTAGAAGGAGCAATACAATTTATTTTAAAGTAAAATCCTTGATTAAATTATACTATTACGTTTTATTTTGTATTATTTTACAATTTCTTTCCTCTTGTACATTTTGTTTATTTACTTCTTGTAACTATAACGTTCTATTTCTCTTGGAATTAAAATATTTCTTTTAAGAGTGTTACTCGCTTTAGAAGTTGCTCACATCAAAGAGTACTCCTCATCTAAGATATAACAAGTAGCACTATTTACTGTAGTGTGCACTTTTGTTGTACAATTTTTAGATAAAAGTGTACCTTTGACCTCGATAGCAAACTATTGTTTCACAAGAGAGTGAACCCCAAGGGAAGGTCAGATAGTTATTGTTACTTTATTTAAACAATATGTGAAGTTCAAGGACGGAAGATCTACGATTACCTATGAACTTAGAACTTTTAGACTGTAAGGAAAAGACATAGAGTACTAAATCCTAGTACTCATGCAGCTCTACATCATATAGATATTATGATCCTGTCAATGTTACGAGTAGTCTAAAGTGACTCAGAACTTCATGAGAACGTCCGAAATAAATTGTCCACAGAGAGCTGAGATTATAACTATAAAAGTGCCTTCTTTCTACCACCAATGGCATGTCTAGCTTCAATGTTTCATAATTATAACTTTGAGGGTTGAAACGTAACTTTATTGTAACACAAACCTACTTTGAATTAACACGCATATCTAGTAGTGACCTTGAAAAGTATGACTTGAGTTAAATTTCAAGTCTTCAATTTATAATTACGAACTATTGGAAGAGGGCATGTTTAAAAAGTGGATCTAAAGAGGAAAGAAGTTAAGAAAACTGAGTGTCTGCAAGGCATCCTCGACCAACAGGCCACAACGTATTGCAGGAAAGTAAAGTTCGTCTTCACAAAGATGCCTTATCTTGTGCTCCATAGGAGGTAATGCCGATTGTATATTTTGAACACTTGTGTGCTCATTTTAATCATAATATACATAATCCAAAAATTAATAAACATAATCCAAAAACGGTGTATTCACTCATCACGAAATCTCCTGAACCACTGAACTAACTTAGGTGAAATTTGGAGGGAAGTTAGATTTTGTGTCAAGAGATCCACTAAGAAAGGATTTATTGAAACTCATTTCATAAGGGATAGAAACAGCCCTTAAATGTTTCCTTTTTCCATAAGGGTAACATTGGCATTAAGTTTCATTCATTCGTTCATTCATTATTAAGACGCCGATCGTCAAGATATGGGCGAATATGAAGGGCGATTAATTTTAATGAATTAAATTTAGTTTTATAATTAATTTATATCAGATGATACAAACAAAAATTCACATAACACAACACATGAGTTCTAATACCCTCGTTTTCAACATACCGAGTTTTCTACTTATGAAACTGTCCTCAATTAGTGTTGGATAGTAGGATCTTTCTAATTTACTAATATTGTAAAAAATATCCTGTTTTTCCTGCCAAAATTGGGATTGAACACTTAGGATATCCTGAGCACAGAAGTTCGTACTAAGTTTCCGTCCGCACGCGTCAACTAGCACTAAATTTCTCCAATTATTTCTTACAAATTAATTCGCAGCTCGGACGGAAAGGCGTCCCGCAGTGTTCCTTTTATCGTATTAGTACTTTTATATTCCAGTTCCACCGGTCCCGTTTTGCTTGATTGATACAATTAACAGACGACTCAGCCTAAATTAGCCTTGATTGAACGTTCCACACGCATGTTCCGGAGGCCAGATTTTTACAGGCAATTTATCTGCCAAGGTTGCCAATTTATTTCGATCCCTAAAGCGTCGATAAGAGCGGTGGACGGCAATCCATTGCGTAGATTGAGCGCAAACACCTTCGCGATTTTCCCTCGACGACGTACAAAATCACATTACAGCCTCAATACGAACGCCACAGAACCTATCTCATCTTCCTCCTTCCACCTGTCTCAAGGGCACATCTGTATTGGCCAACACCTTCGCGATTTTCTCACGACGACATACAATATCACATTATGACCACATACGTAGCCTCAATACGCACGCCACAGAACCTATCTCATCCTCCTCCTTCCACCTGTCTCAAGGGCACATCTGTTATTGACCAACACCCTCGCGATTTTCTGACGACGATGTACAGTATCACATTATGATCACATACGTAGCCTTAATACGCACGCCACATAACTTATCTCCTCTTCCTCCTGTCTCAGGAGCACATCTGTTACTAGCAAACAACTTCGTGATTTTCTCTCTCCAACGTACAGAATCACATTACGACCACATACGCAGCCTCAATACGCACGCCACAGAACCCATATCCTCTTCCCCCTTCCTCAAGGGCACACCTGTTACTAGCAAATACCTTCGTGATTTTCTCTCTCCAACGTACAGAATCACATTACGACCACATATGTTGCCTCAATACACACGCCACAGCACCCATCTCCTCTTCCTCCTTCCACCTGGCTCAAGGGCGCGTCTGTTACTAGTAAACACCTTCGTGGTTTTCTCTTTCCAACGCACAGAATCACATTACGACCACATGCGCAGCCTCAATAGCACGCCATAGTACCTATCTCCATAGGAGGAACCTACTCCGGCTCAAAACAAGGCTATAATTTCGTATGAGCAAAGGTCTAAAAATCCTAATTTAACCAGCTAGCCTTTAGTACAAAAGTACATGGTTAAAGAAATTAGCTCCATATTTGTTCGGCCACTAATCCTTTTTTCCACTACCAGTTTCGAAGTTCTCACTTCATCTTTAGGTGGTAGTTATAAAAAATCACTTTAATTTCCTATTCTAAAACATCACCTAATCTAGCCTAAACTAGCTCTACACTGTTACAATTTAAACTGTATTGACAGTTGGAGTTGATTGTTTGCTGGTATGATTTTGAATTATTTTGGTTAGAGTTCTTCGTTTTTTTACATTATGTATGACTGTGTTGAAAATTTCATTGATCTGAAAATCCATTGTTCATTTAATACAAGGGAGGAGTTTTGCTTCATAAATCTACTAATTGTCCAATGAAATTTATTTTACTAACTCTCCTGCAAATTTTTAGAATTGTTAAGTTTAGAAAGTTATAAGTTCGTTAGTAAAAAGGAAATTTCTGTTTGAATGTTTGAATTTATGTCAGCGAGTCAGATACTTCAGTCACGAGTCACTCCCTGGTGGTAACTAGCTAAACTTAAAATTACATCTCGCTTACTTTTAGTATGATTTTCAAAAATGGGATGTCATTAGACCTTTTACAAACTTTTAAATGAAACAGTAGTCTTGAATTTGTTTTTTAACTATCGGTTTTGGAGTTTATGTTCTAATATTTTTAATAGTTGCTTTTTTTAAAATTAAAACGTTATCAAAATGTAATATCTGTACTTGATACAAAACAAGGTTTTTAGACCTATGTTCACAGATATTTTTGCTTTATTTTGACCTAACAAACAACCTCCTGAAGTTTGTTGATATATTTAAAAGCTACCTGTTATAAAAAAAAACCTCTAAATACTGACATGGCATCCTCTCAATGGTTGCCAACAACGAGGAGACTACTGGAGAAGTAAGGGGTGTCCTTGTTGGATATATGTTGTTAGTCAAGGTTCAGGTGTTGTTCAGGGCAGAGAACTGGGTATCAGGCTTGTCAGCAATACAAAATAAATTACCTTTGTCAACAGTTCTAAATTTGTTGTGATGTTTATTTCTTAATAAACATCATAACAATCGTAATAACCTCCAGTTTCAAATTTATTGTGATATTTATTATGATCGTTTCAGCATCTTTATGCCATCTTCAGCTACAATGACAAAAAAGGTTTCAATGAACTTTATAAAACGAAGATGGCATAAAGATGCCAAAACGATCGTAATAAACATCACAACAAGTTTGCAATTGTTGACAGAGGTAATTTATTTTATATAATCTTAAAACAGTTGAGGGGCTAAATAAACAGTTTTTGAACGTCAGTAAACTAAAAATCAAATCAATACTACGTGGTTTAGATTTAACGTAATAATGTAGGTCCCTTAGTTGCCTTGGACATTGGGCTATTAATAAATAACTCTTTCTGATGTCCACCTTAGTTAGTACCAATGACTACACTTGTTCATACTCTTATGACACTTATTCACCCCTCATGTTCGTCCATCTCTACGATTGGCTTCCTATTAACAAAAACAATACAAAGAAAATGAAAAAATACATAGCTTTGTATTGTAAGTAAAAGTGTGCCAGAAATATTTCATGGACAGAAATTTCAAGGGCAATTTTCCAAGTTTTTACAGCCAGTTAAATGGTTATTGTCATCCTAATTGTTTTTACAATTTTTAGTTTATAAAAATGCTTCATATAATTTTGGATTCAACAATAACGCGGGTAAATAGTTTTCAACCATAAACATAATTAATTATATTCACCAAAACATACTACTGAATAGATAATTATACTATGTTAAGTTAATAAAATTGTATACAATATTCGACAAGGAATAAATAACCAGTTTAGCACCCTGCCAGTAGCAGTGAAATAGTTATATATTATGCACTCCATCTACATATTGCAAATGCAGATCAGTTTCTGAGACAGCCAAAGCTGGAGAGGAAAGGAAATTAAAATAGATCTGACCTATAAATTTGATGAATCTACTGCCACTAGTAGTTAGTATTAATGCAGGTCAGGCCTGGGACAAGGGTCGTGGCTTGCGGCTCGAGCCCCAGACCTGTCCCATAAATCCTACTCACACATCACTGTAATCACACTATGACTAAGTGGGGCGATCTGTCAACTTTCTCGCCACATCATCTCTAATACTCAGATTTTATGAAATTGCTCCATCCTCGCAGTTTAAACTCCTTAGGTCATTGCACCTGCAGGAAAATGGATGCTAGAAAGAAGTTTAATTCAAATTGGCTACAAACTAATTTATAAAGGTGTGATAATTATGTACTTTCTTTTATTTAGGGTTTGAATTAACAATTATATAACATTACACCCAAAGTAAATACAAACAGTGGTTAAGGTTATATAGAATTGTTCAAGTTTTTATATTACAAAAAGATCTTTATTCTGTATATCATCTTTAAGATTTAAAGTAGTAACCTAAATGTTGTAAATCCTAAAACACTATGTTGATTAGAAAAACTCCTAAATTTACACATTGTGTATATTTACACAAATCATGTTTGAAATATAATGTACACAGTTCAATAAAACAAACATAGATCATCACATTAAAAACTGCATTAAGTAAATGTTGCGTGGCTCAAATTAGATATTAGTCTAATATTTTATTAGTATATTCAGCTTGAAAGAAATAATATTAATAGAAAGTAGATATTTGTTAGCTAAATATGTACTAAACTCACCAAAAACATATTGAGGTTAAATGGAAAAAAGAAACGAGTGATCAAAATTCAGCTTGAATCATTTGGTATACAAATATATTGGTAATAATTTCACACCTCACATAGTTTTATCTACATTCAGTCACAAAAGTATGTGTTTTCTTACAAAAAAAGTGTCCCTTCCCTGAATGATTTTTTATAATAATTGTAATGTGTCTTGTCTCATCTGCTTGTACAATAAATGCATGTTCAAAGACACTTACAGATCAGAGCATGTAGCAAAAAACTAATATGTAACTGATGTTTCAGGCACCATGCTTGAAGATTGGTTGAAATAATTGGTCGGTTGCGTAGTTGGTTCAATCCCAGCTTCATGTGCTAAAGGTTCTCAGTTCGATCCCAATCAGAGTCAATACATTTTGAGAAGGATCAGCTGATAACCGGCTGTTCATTTGTCATTGGGCTATTAATTAATGATAGTTTCTAAGGAATAGTCGGCCTTAGTTTGTAACAATGACTACATTCGCTCATCTACACTCATCACACTCATTCGAAATCCATGCTCATCTACACTCATCACACTCATTCGAAATCCATATTCGCCCATATCTTGACGATCGGCGTCATATGAATAAAAAAAAAGAAAAATATTATTGGGGCCAGCAATGGTAAAAGAAGATGTCGTGCAATGAACAAAAGTCTTTCGGTTTTTGACAGTATTTAATTTTTTTTTTTCATTCACTTGGAAAAAATTACACAAAAATAACCAATTACAACGCAGCTTTAAGAATTAATAACAATACAAAGCATACAAAACATATTTACCAGCAAGAAGATTGTTGACAGAACAGATTGTACTTATCTCGTCAGTGCAAACCTCACCCATATTTATGAGGTCGAGTAAATAAAAATAAGCAGAAATAATGTGTTTGGCAATTAGCAGTTTGACATTGTTATTGGTTTGATTAGTTGTTGGTAAGATTATTGAAAACACACTGATAAATATATTTCTCTTGAGGCTTATTTGCCGTTCGTAAACAAGCCAAAGCCATCGTAAATTCATAATAATTCATGTAAAACTCTGACAAGTGATAAGCACAGCTATTATAAAATAAAATCTAATTGCCAGAAATTACTTGTCCAATTCACAGTTACACATATGATGGAGCTGTGTAATTTTGCCCCATAAAGCTGTCTGGAATCAATCAGCAAGTTGCATTACTATGGAAATTGACTAGTAAATGATTGGTGCAAGTCGTCAAAAACATTTCATATACAAGACTCACTTAGTTCTAACTTTTATCACCTTCTCTTATTTTAAGATAAAATATTTAAACTAGCCGTCAGATTAGAGGAAAATAATGTGTTGTAACTTTTAAAAGTCAAATAAAAACATATTAACCATGCAATTCATAGACTACAAAATGTGTGGTATTTCTTGCGGGAATTGAAAATAAAAGTAAGCGAGTTTGAAAATTCAACAAGATCATGTTGGTTGTTCATATAAAGTAATGTACAGAATCTGCTAGGTAAAAATGTTTATATTGTTGAAACATTTTTTCCCAATATGTCCTGGTGTAGTCTTTTCTACTATTGAAGTGGACTGCCTGAGGGCAAAGGAGTGCCACTCAGTGTGATACTCCGCTGTGGAGGATTTCATAGGAGGGATGCTGAAATAATAGGCAAGTTGTATGCTGCAGAATTAAGATGTTTCTTGAGATGAAGAAATACTTGTAGGCGGTGAGAAGAATGAGATATGGGAGCGTAAAGGTGTGTTTTTTACAATTCAAATCGACATTCAAAGGGTGTTTTAACAATGGTTTTTGCTATGTTCAAAGGCAAATTCAGTTCTCTCAATGTTTTAAGGCAGAGGTGAGGGATCATACCTCACACTCCGATCATCAATCCCAACACCTTCATTTCCTTGAGAGAGTATTTCCCCTTGAAATAAGGGATTGTTGCATTGTATACCGTATAGCCCTTCTTTTCCTTGTCTACCAAATCTGGTTGACGTATGCTATTTTCAAAGCAGTCTTGTTGGATCGATAATATAACCTTTTCTTTTGATCTAATCAAATGCTATGGTGTCAGCACCTCAATGTGAGCACTCTCCTCACAAAAATTACCCTCTTCATATATCTCTATTCCATGATGTTTTTAAGCTGCTGCTAGCTTGCGTTTGACTCAGTTGTGATGTTCATTTCTGAGAAGATTATTGAATTTGCACTCACCCAAGATATGCAGAACGATTAGATTTCCTTCAACGTATTTAAAAAGATTCAAATTTCTAAATAGTTTCTGAGTGTTCAAAATTGCCTTTTATACCTTATCTGAATATCATTGTAATCTCTGAACAATGTACTTACTGTCGGCGAAGAAATTGTGGGCATCTGAGTTTGAAGGTTGTTTTTTAAGAAACTAAATTAAACGGTTAGTCTTGGAGCCACACATACGGGTCTCCTAACCTATTCTGCTAAAGCGTACAATTAATATTGATTGTAAAATTAATGGAATAGGTGAGTTCCCTTTTAAAAGTCAACTCAGACATGGCGAAGAAATCAACATGATCGGGTATGCTATGTCCCAGGCGATGGAGACGTGGTATTGAGCTGTGATAAGAATATAGTGTTTGATAATATTTCCACTCAAACATTTATTTGGTAAACAAAGCTAAAAGCTTCTTCATATGTTTTACTATTTCTCCCTTATTATCTTACATTTTTTATGCCTAAAACTTACGTTATACCCTTCCATAAGTTAGATCTGTTTTGATATTTCATTTTCCTGGTATGACAAAGCAAAAAGAATTATCTTTGACCAATATCTTAGTCATAAATACTATTTTACTGTAAGCATTCCTGGTTTCGTTAAAAATCTAATTTTACTGTAAACCTTAATTCTCTTTAGCATCTTCTCTTGAAAATGAAGTCATAATTTGTAAATACTTGGGTAACATAATTGTATATTTTCCAAATCTAAAAGTTTCCTGAAAATTACAACCTTTTGTGCTGCTGCCAATCTGAAATTTAATCACTCCTTCACTAGACTGATTATTCTCTTTAAAGAATTTTGAAACAGTTTGTGCATCTGAAAAAGAGAGATTTTAAATTATAGATACCGCTATCTAAAACAAAATTATAGCATAATTTAATGCCAATGTGGTATTTTATTTTTAAAAAGAATTATCGCTTTTTAAACTAAAAAATGACATCTTACAACTTAGTTGCCCTGGCTGTTGGGCTATTAATAAATTACCCTTTCTGAGGAACAGTTTAACTCAGTTAGTAAAGAGACTACACTCATCCATATTCATCCTTCACTCATATCATCATTTATATTCGCCTTAAAATATGCACAACGTTGTGTCAGCATCTCATAAGTAAGAATGTAAGAACAGATTATTTCATTAAGGCTGTTTGGTCAAACAAATTTTCGATTTTTTTCGATTTCAACGACTTTATATCAGCTATTCAACATCTCCAAAGTAGTTCTTTCATTAAAATATGTTTATAGTTATAAATACATGACCTCAATAATGCGAATTTGGGCTTACTTGGTACATACAGAATTAAGAAACTATTTTCCCGACTATTCCCAAATTTTAAAAACAGACCCTCATAGGACTGGTCTTGCTCATAAGTTATTTTAAATTACGTAATTTTACTGCAAATTAGTAAATTTGATTTTAAATAATTAATATTATATGAATGCTTTTATTTTATTACGACGAGAAATGCCATGTCATGTTTGGCATCTTATGCTTTTTAAAATCACACAATTTACAAAATTGACTAACTTTATATACTCAACTTTTGATTGTACTTTTACCCGCATGTTATATTACAATCCAATCGCTACGCACACATACAGCGAGACACAGCACCCGCAGAATCGCGCTTAAATGACTTCCTGGAATTATACCCTACCCATCCCAGGGAGGAGGAGGGGTTGACTTTCTGTGTATGAGTAAATCACGGTTAGATATATAGTCAGCGCTACAAGCAGAATTTAGTTGTCCCTAAAGCCAACCAAACCGCCTTAAGTTATAAAAATATTTTCAAATTTTATTTGAATAAAAAACAATTAGGTTTAAAATAATAACTACAATAATTTATTTAATGAGATTACTGAAACTAGTTGAACTTTACAAAGTTGTGTATGAAAGAGACAAAAAATCAAAATCAAAAGAAAAAGTCTAATCAAACATAAGTAGTAAAGGTTGAAATTATTAGCAAATATTTAATGGCCATATCTTCAGATATTGTTATTGTCAGTTGTTATTATGTTATTGAGAGTTGAAAAGTGATGGAAATATTGAAATTGAAAACAGAATGAACTTCACTATCAGAAGTATAATCCTTAAATTGCATTTTAAACTCAAAAATATTTTATCAACATACTAAACCAAAAATGTACAAAAGAATAATAAGACGTCTTCCTTTATGGAGCCGAAACCTGGATTTTCAACAAATTATTGAAAGAAAATTCAGAAAAGAAATTTATCATTTTTGAGAACAAAGCATGACATTTTTGGGCCAATCAACCATAGAAAGCTAACATTTTGAAGAAGTTATGTTAAGCTAACGTATCGTAAAAATGATGAGATATTTTTAAAACTGAACAAAAAATATAATTTAATAAAATGAAACATTTTAACAAATAAAAAGTGTTACAATACATCTAAAGAGACATTTCACAACTCAGTTTGAAATTAAAGTTCATCTGTGTATGTAGTAGATACAGCACTTTCCCCGATGCTCCGCGAAGATTGTCCTGGCATAACGGCAGCAAAAGTGTTCTTCGTTTTGCGGAAGGGTTTATTCACAAATTGTTCTTAGGTTGCTCTGAGGAATGTTCAAATTAGCTTGAGGAAGAGGTACTTTCAATATATCTGCAATTGAATGGCGGAGATTCCATTGCATGTTAGGATAGTTTATGCAGTGCTGAAGCCAAGTTTTTGTGAGTTAAAAGTGTAAAATTCCTGCTTGAAATTGGTTTTAGAAATTTTTAACCATGTTACATATAGAAATCACATAGGCATGTACCGAAACGTTATTTATACTCGAACAATCATCATCATCATCATCCAAATATTTTAAAATCTATTCAGTCCCACTCAACTTACTTATTTTCATGTTGTAAATAATTTTTATAAATCCACTAAACACTATAACTAATTATATACACTATTACACTACATATAATAAACAGAAGAAGTAAAAGTACATCTACGATTTATAACACTTTTTAAATAAAACAATCAAGAAAGCTAACGTATCGTAAATCTTACGAGCAAAGGACAAAAACCACTTTGAAGGCTGCTAAGTGACTGATAGCAATGCGCCCCTCCCTCATTGATCTAATTAGGAACGGAACTGGACGAACAAGTTAGTCCGCAGTGCGCAAAGGGGTGTTTTTTTAAAACTTCACAGTCTGAGTCGTAGGAAATACGATACTTTACCTTTCTAGGGTTAAAGAAGGGGACACGTAAAGAATTAAACACAATAAGGAACTTTTCAAAAATCATAATAGCAGAAGTAAAAGTAGGAGCAAAGGTGGTTTGGGCATATCGTCAGAAGAAACAAATCAAGCATCCTGTACCAAGTATGTAGTAGGGGCAAATTGGGATAAGAACATGATGCTTCCACTGGAAATACTAGGTTATCAAAACAACATTTGAAGATGCAAAGGATAGAAGTCAGTGGAGGTGATATTGGTGAGGCAAAGTACTATCTTGGGTAACCATGGCCATGGAAGTAAGTAATATCTTCAGACTTTTCATACTTGAACAAAAAATATATTTCAATATTTCAGGGAAAACTAAAGTATATATTCAATATCTCACAACAGAGCACAAAATACTTAAGAAATTGAATCATAAACAAAGCTCTCATTTTACTTCATTGGTATGCACATGACTATTTTATAATTATAAGCACAACCTTATTTACACTGTAGTTTCCTAGTAATACAGAGTTAGATTTAGGTATATCTTATCTAAAAGAAATACAGAAAAATACTTACATTGAGTAAGACTCAATGAATCCAGCCTTCGAGGTTTCCATATGCTACATTATTTTGGTCTTTGGTTTTAGTAGTTCAAATTACAGGTTTAGTTAGTTTTTGAAAGAATTCATGATGGCTTGACTTTTTGAACATTAATTATTTTTGTCCCCTGGATCCTAAAAAACAAAGAAAATATATGAGTGTCTATATATGAACATTCTTGTGAATGAACGAACAAACAAGCCTTTATTTGTGTTGAATAAGCAATAATGAATGTGTGAATAATGAATAAGCAAGAGATCTACACGTGAAACATTGTTTTGAAAATTGCAAACATAGTCATTACCACAAGACTGGTCTTGGTAAGTCAATAACCTTAAAAATTGTGTTAAAATATGAATTTAACATATTTTCTTCTGATAGCAGTGCTTGCGCGAGCAGCGGATAAGTCGCCGGCGGTGGACGGATCAATACCGGCTTGTACGCTTCAGTGTCGCCTAGCCCTTTGGCTTAGAAGGGTCGGATTTGCGCCGCATTATAGCCTGTTTCTCGCGTTACATTTCCTTGTTCTTCGTTCGTGGATCGCGCCATTTTGAGCCAGTTCGCTTGCATCGGAGTTTTACCATTTTATTTTTGTGTATAATAGTGAAACATTAGTATCGTGTTGTGTTATATTGTATTGTGATTTGTGTTATATTGTAAATATATTTGTATAGTGCGTTTTATTCTTTTCTGCAATGTTTCAACCAACTCCTGGGCCATCTTCGGCTCCTGACTTTGTCCTGCCGACAGTGATGGTGAAGTTGATGACCCAATCTAACATCAGATGATGGGAAATGCTTCAGATGACTCTGATTCTTATGAATCTGATGATTCTGATATCGGAAATGATACTCATGTATGGCGTATTTCAACTTTTAATTTCATTTTTAGCCATGCACACGCATTTTCATATTTGTAATATCAAATGGGCCAAATTGAAAATGGGATTTTGATGAGACAAAATGAATCCTTATAAGGAGGGGTTGGCATTTTCCTCTTTTAGCCCTTACTTATTGTGGAAAGCTGACTCTACCATTGGAGCTGCTCATAGTATACTTAAAACAATAAATTTAAAATAAATTTTTACAACATAAATGTTTAAGGTAATTGTCAATTGATGTTTTTATGAAAAGAATATGCAACATTAGTTAGTTCATGAAATATAAACTTACCATTAATTTTAAGTTAAAAAGCAAACATTATATCAAATTAAATTCCTTTACACAGGTGAATTTAAAGCCAACTGCCCCCTCTTACATTTAATCTACAATTAACTATATATCAATTTAAAAATTCATATACCTTTCAATACATTACATCTACGAATACAGAAAGAAACAATCAGAATTAAATCTAATGACTAGCATTCCAACTTCCAGGTCTCTACTCAGTCTGAATACTGGTACGAGGAACCCCGAGTCGCTCTAGCACTCGACTCATCACATCACTAATTTGATGAGTAAGTGAGGCTGCCATCATATCAATCAGATAGTCAAATATTTCTCCACCAGCAGTACATGGCCCGCCAACACTACGCGCATCACTCAGACTGTTACTAAGCAGTGTCACTGCAGTAGTATTGCCTGTTATCAAAATCTCACTCACAGTATTGTGTTATTTGTGTTGTTCTGTGGACTCACAATCTGGCCAAACAATGATGTTTCAAGCCTGTTGCCTCCATTTACAGACAACTGTTTGAAATCTGAGTCAGGTAAGGTACTCAAGTTTCTAACATAAAACAGAAAATTACAATAAAACAACAATGCATAAATGGCTCGTAAATAAAATCCCTCGTGAAGATCTGAATCAAAATCCTGGTAAAACACTTTAAAAACTGACTAATGAATCTAAAACAAACAAAAATATGTTGAGTAACACTTCAAAAAAGTATGGTTTACTTGGATTGGAAGTCCAGAAAAGACTAATCCATGGTGAATTTTTGTTCTGAAATGTCATCAAACATTCGATGAAACCATCTCTTTTAGATACAAATCTTATGGCTTTCCAAGCCAGCTATTAAAATAAAAGGGGAAGGAATGAAAAATTTAAAAGTAGATTGTTAATTAAAACCTAAAGTATTTAGTAATTGTAACTTAATGTTTTTCTCCCGTTCATTGATCTCCCATCACATAGCTTAGTTTTGGTTTGATAACTATCCAACACCTTCTTCTCCGATTGAATGAAGACTAGTGAATTCCCCCTGGAAAGAACGCAATTAACAATAGTTAACGATGTTTTCTTATATGGCTTCCCTCGGATACAAGATACAGAGGGATTTCTCAGAATCAAAATAATACTGTATACTCAGAATCTTCCGAATTTCACAAGATCTATATAACTAACTCTTTGACTAACATCATTAATCTCATAAAAAATGTTTGTAAAAAACCAACAGTGCATTAATTTGGAATATGTTTGACAGTCAAAACAAGTTTCCAGGTATCAGGCCCTATGATCGTCATCAGTGGAATGAACCTTCCTCTTAAGGAATGGACTATGTTGAGTTGCTTTAGCATGGATGTGGGATGATGTAACTACTAAACATATAAGTGAGGAATGACAAATAATCAGTGATGTGATTGCAAAGACGAAATTCAAACTGAGGATCACCATCCCTTTTAAAATGCCATTTTGAAAGCAAGCATGTTAATTTAGCCAAGCAGTATTTACGTACAGTGAGTTCTTGATAGTTCGACAATTTGCTAGTTTGAGGTTGTTGAATTACAAAAAAGGACAGATTATCAAGGATCTATCAAAAATATAATACATATATAGCAGAACTTCCATACAATGGAATCACTCTTAGCCCATCATGGTTTTAGAGAAACCAGGATTATTTGGGATCTTGATGTTTTCACGCTAGTTTGGCTGTATCTTTTAGCCATTTCACCTGGCCCAGAACTTGCGACCATGGCTAGGGGTTTAAAGCGCTTTTACGGGCCCAATGCTCCCCCCACCAGGTGAACAGGATTCTGAACGCCTCAGCCACAATCTGGAAGAGCTTTCCAGCGCAGTCTGGAGATACGCTTTAAGAATTTCTTCCCATTCCAAGATCTTTAAGGAACATATGCAAAGACTTCGCTGGAAGGTCATGTGCTCCAAACTCTACTTCATAAAAATGACATTTGTAGCCATTTTACCTTACTGATGAGCATATTTATTCAACTTGTTCTCATGCTGGGATGTGATATTAGTGTCCCAAGGTACAGTCAATTAAACCATAAAAACTGATATTAGCCCAGTCGACATTGTTGTCAAATAAGGACACAAAGAAGTTACTGATACTTCTGGTGGGAATTCGTAGTGGAGGGTCCCAAAATCTGTGAGAACCTTCCAATCATCACTCTTCTTGATCATAGATGGCAATACCTTCATTTCGGATTTAAAGGCTTTATCCCCACTCTTGATGAATGGAATCTTGGCATTAGCCTTCTTAGAGTGCCTAGCCCTAGCAATCGCTAAGCTGACTGCCCCTCTAATAATGCTCAGGACTCTATATGATGCCAGGTGTAACGTACATCCTGCATTGCCACTGGACATCCAGCCAAAATATGCAGAGCAGTTGAAGGACCTCTTGGGCCTGTTGCACAGTGGGCAGCTATCACTCTCTAACAAACCCCATCTCCTTAGATTGCTTGGATCTGGTAATGTGCACTGAAGAGCATTTGCATAGAACTTTAATAACTCAGAGACCACTCGTAGAAAAAAGCCTTCCACATAATTCTTTGGGGCATATACGTTTCTCCCAGTATAACCCAATTATGCTGTATAGCCAATTCTTGAGCATGAACAACTGCCTTCAATTCTTCTTCCTCATCTATTAAGACTCTCATCTTTCCCGCCTCTGTCTTATTCCTCAACTTTTTCCAGCCTAATCCTTCTCTGTGCTGACTGATACCCCGCATGAACCTGTCCTTAAATGTGACCTGCTCCTGTAAAGGTCGTAGATCCATTCGGGATACTGGAATTGCTTCATGTACAACTGTGTCTTTAGAGGATGACAAAATGCAACTTCTAGTCACCAAAAACTGTCTTGTCAGTATGTCAATCTTCTTCAAACCGAAACCAAAGTTGCTCTCACTCCTGTAGAATATACTAGGGCCCATGGATCTTCTCAGACCTAATCAGTGTTTCAATGCAGCAGTGGCAATCGTTTCCAGACCAACAACAGTGGTTTTATTGATTTCGTAGATCATTAGTGGCCAGGAGAGCTTCGAAACAAGCACATTGTTATAAATCCATGCCTTTCTGGGGCCAGACAGTGGGAGATCATTTACTGTTCCTATGTCCAGTTGAAAACCCTGATTTATATCGTGATTTAGGCACAGCTAGCCCATATGTTGGAAGAACTTCACCAAAAATTTGAAAGGTGCGCTTTGGTCAATTCTAAATATGACCTGATTGTTGATTGAAAGACTGGGATCAATTGGACCAAAAACAGTATTCCTTCTGGCCAAACACAAAGTTCTACGTTTCCACACTTTAACTTCCAAACACCTTTGACCACTGGTAAAAAACCATTCTATAGCCAAAAACCTAATCTTTCCGGCAGCGTGATAAATTTTTTCTTGCATGTTTGGAGAAAGAGAGGCAAAAAGAATTGAAATAATCATACAGATTCAAGAGAAATTAATGATATGACGTATAACACAAAAGAACTACTTGTTCAAGCAATTCGAGGTAGCCCCATGCTTTGGTATGTAACTCGATGAAACCAAGAATGTCACTGGCCTAGCTGAACCAATAGTTTTTGTTTGTAGCATATTTCAAGATGAAGTATTTGAAGATCTTTCATTTTGTAAGAAACTTAAAACATCAAAAAAAGGTGGAGATATTTTTTAACTTGTTAGATTCTTTTTTCTGAAAGCCAGTTTGAGTGGAAAAACTGTGTGTCACTACTTTCTAGTGACTCTTCGGGTTCCAGTGACTTCAATTTTATTCAGTTGAACATCAAAATAAAGATTTTCATTAGGATAAAAAATTTCGTTGTCAGTTGAACCACTGTAGAATAACAAAGTAACTTATAAAACATTAATAATGTCCCTAAATATCTATTTTTCAAGGCAAATATCAATTATTTACATCAATAGGGGGGAGGGGGGGTCTTGAGGAGAGAGATAAACATCCCAAAGAACCAAAGAAAGAATAAGTCAAGTTATATACCAAATTAAAGCAATTTAAGTTTTTTATTAGAACACAGTGCCACAAATCGAACCCTGAAAGGTTCATACTTTCACAAATGAGAGTAGTTAAAATGTACAAAATTGATCTAATTATAATATCTTTATGTTACCTAAAATTTTTAGTATTTATGTGCCTGCCCTAAACCACCACTAAACTTGATTATACTTTAGGAAAAAAGGAACATTTTTATGTAATTATTGGATCCCGTTCAGCGTAACTTGACGGGGCCACATTGTTGTTCATTTTTATATTCTTTAAAATAAATAAATATAGAATGTTCCCAATGGAAGTAAAAGTCACTTTTTATTTGGAAAACGATTCCTTACATCAATTGGGTTATCAGTATTTTACTATCGAAACCCATAAAGAGAAAGAATCCCAAGGCATTTTTCAATCGCCTTCATTTTGAATACTTCAACTTCTACTGTTTTATGTAAAGTGGACCTTTCAGATTTGGATTTTCTTATTATATTCTGTCTTTAAGATATTTTCTGACTCCTTAGGAACCACCCATCCCTAATCCCAATCTACTAATACTGTAAATAGAACAATAAATGGAAAACACTATGACAGGCTATAACGTTAGATGGATCTTTTTGTGCAGTTTACATCTCATCTAGATATAGAATACATCTAGCATGGAAAATAATTACATATTGCATGTCTACAATACAATGAGGTAACAAGTACACTAGGTGGGTGGGTAGGCCTATAAGGAGAAATATTGAAAGGGGGGGGGGGAGCGAGTACCAGAATGAAACATGGCCCATCTACCCAACCTCAAAATAAAGCTTATTCATATCATTCTCTTGCTAATACTGTGATCCTCTTGACAGCTACAGATATATTTACAAACAAGATTCTTAAAAAATTTAAATTATTTAAACGTACACTTTATACACACACTACTTTGATTAATGAAGATGGAAAAATAAGACTAGAAACTATGCAATAATATTTAATGATAAACTGTGAAATCATATTGTCAAATAATAACAAAATTCAATAGTGCGTTCTATAATGAATACAATAAAATATAAATTTAAGCTATAATATCAAATAATATATGGTTAATAAATAACACAAAATAAACATCTAAGCTGAAAGAACGATAGAAATAATTGGTATAGAAAATAATGTTATAAATAAAATTATACATAATTCAGACTAAATGATTGCATTTATATAAAATACTAATATTCCTTATATAACGTGTTGGTATTTATCATCTGTTTATATAAAATATTAGCATTTAAATTATTTATGTACAGTATAGAGTAGACATGTAGAAACATACACAGTGAATAAAATGAATGAGATAAAATGTTAGCAATAGACAGTTGTAAGAGAATATTACTTAACATCGGTAGCAAACAAAATCTTGAGCGAGTTTGCCCTGTTTGTTAAGCTATTGGTATAGCTACAACCTCAAGTCTTAAAACAACTGTGAATATTTTTTACAATAACTGAGTTACTTAAAAAAAGTACATCGATTACAACTATAATCTAGATTGTTTAATTCTCTTTTATAAATACTGTTCACTATTATCTAAAAATCTTACAAACATTACATCATATATAAAACAAAAAGTGTCTTCAAAACCAAATAATCCTGATCTTGTCTTTTTAGTTCAATGAAAATTTCCAAATACAAAATAGTACAGTAAATATATTAAAATAAATTAGGTATCTATATATAAAATTTACAATTAATTGGCGACAAAACATGGTCTGGAGTTATTGAAAAAGAATATTTCAGATACAGTACCTGCAAACTGTCTACAATTGACAAGTTAGTAGTATAAAAAAGCAGAAAAAAAAGATAAGAAGTGTTTACATTTTAATAAGAACGCTAATTTCATATTACTCCTATTTTATAAATACGAATACAAAAAATATACTAAATAGCAAATAAAATATCAAATCTAAAGCATTTCAAAATTGTATGTATGGAGATAAAATGGCAGTGAATTATCTGTAACATCGATATGGGGTTTGAATCATGTTTCAAGCTATTTCCCATTTTTTCATAGTTTGTGATTTAATCTTATCCAAACAGTAAAAATCAAATAAAATTTCACTAAAAATTAAAAATATATCAAGTAATTAATTCAAACACAACTGAACAGTGAAATATTGGGGGGGTGTTGTGAATATAAATAAAGAAGTTATTAATGAGAGAGTTTGGTTTTCCGATTTCAAAGGAATATGTATGCTAATAAATAATAAAAAGTTAATCATAATTTTAAACCGTTTCTTGCAAATTGAATATAATAAACTAACCCTATAGCAACAGTACATAAAATGTAATTTCACTTTATATGTACATACTATTTCAAATGCATTATTTGAGAATAAATATAAGGAACTTAATACTAAAGGCTGACTCTGCTACATATAAAATGATCTAATAGAATATGAAACTGTTTTAAACAGTATAAGTGAGCACCGTTATGTAGTCGACAATTGTTTAACTTAAGATGGTCATTTTCAATTTTACTTTAACTAACTAAACTCATAAAAAGCAGCCAATAACAAATTTGAATTGTTTAGTTAAAGTGTGTTCTGTTAAGAATAGTTAAATATGATTAGATTTTTTCATACATAAATCTGATTTGAAAAAAGAATGAAACAAACTACAAATTCTTGTGTTATGGAAATACAAACACATATCTTAAATAAAACCTAAAACACAAAAAAATCTTTAATTTTAAAATCAGTTCACTTTTATACAGAAAAAATCTTGATTCAGTAATAGTTCATTTTAGTTTCTAATAATTTTTTGAATAAACAGCACATATTTTACTTTCAGAGTACTTAAAAAAATCTACAAAAAAAGTAAAAGGTTTGACATTTGAGCGTTACTATTACTACTACTTTTGTACATTGAGCTATAAGTGGTTGTAGATTACAGATTATAAATAACTCCAAACTTCAAGTTCTGATTACTATTTAAAATTCCTAGTTCACAGTTACTCCCTCGTAAAAATTACACTAGTGAGTTTACATCTCAAACAACATTTGTTTAAACTAACTGAAATCAAAACAAATTATAAACCTAAATAATGAAATTTTATTATAAATAAGTTGACAACAATCAATAAAAGGGAGTGGTAATAATTTGGGAATGCTTATGTGGTATTAATTATATCTACAACCACTTGAAGGCGTCAGTACATTTTACATCAAACGAGTCTACTTATTAGGCCTGCTCAACTACATAGACGTCATATTAGCTGAGTAAAAACATGTAAAAGTACTTGTACAATTGACAAAGGGAATTAAAATCACAATAAGCCAAACCATTCGATCCGTTAACTCATTGGTTTTAGAAAGCCCACTAATAAACGTTAAAACAATCAACTTAGTCAAGCTTCTGAGATTTCAACTAGAACAAAAATATTAATTTATAATAGATCAGTGAAAAGCACCCATTTACAGAACTATGATTTTCTCCGCAAATACAATTTAATACTTTAGGAACATAAGCGATGAAAGTATACCACGTAACACGTTCACATCATGCATAAAACTGTGAAGATGAAATAATAAATAAATGAATGTCTTTAACACTCGTGCTTGAAGTTGGTGAGCGACCTTCATTCTTCTTCTTCTTCAGTTGCCGCGACTTCTTCTGGTTTGGCTGTCTCCTCCACCTCCTCCTTTACTGGCTGAAAAATAAAGAACTAATAAACATTTTCTTTTAAGCGCACAATCTGAATCGATGACAAACGAAGAGATTCTGTTCCTGGAAGATGGCTTGTACTGAAGAGTACAACTTGAAGAGGAGTATATTTTAAACTGTTAATATTACTAGATAGTATTGGTTGGTGAATACTAACCGTGTTCCATGCTAAAATGTCAACAATATCTTTCTAAGCATTCGTGACACCCATGTGTGTGCTGACAATATTTTAGTTCATTTTTATGATAGCATTCAAATGATTCTCTGAACAAAAATTATGTACTAAGACATGATTTTAAAAATCATTTAAGAGGTAAGAATTTCACTGAATATTTGTCTTAAGGAATAAAAAATAAGTAATTGAAATAATTTTATACTAACTTATTTTTTTAGGACATCAGCAAACTTACCTTAGAAGACACGTTCACTAACACCAGAGTCGTGTTAACATACACAAAAGAATCACATAATCACACGAATTTTCAGTGCCACCGGCACTGAAAGTTTGTGTGATTATGTCATTCTTTTGTGTATGTTACTACCACTCCGGTGTTAGTGAACTTGTCTTCTAAGGTAAATAGGACATCAGTCCTATCTCTCCAATATACTAATTCCTGGCCTTGTGCCCTTTAACTTAACTTAAAATACTAACTTATTTGTAAGAATAGTAAAAAAAAAAAACTATACAAACTGAAATAGTAATAAAAACTCATATTGAGTGATCTTCAGAATAAAATAGAACTCTTCAAGCACAAGTAAATACATAAAGCTACATCACAGTCCTGGTATTAAAAATTATATTTTCTTTTGCTTTGTCTTGTATAAAAGATAACTAACATAGCACTAACTTTGCAGAAAACAACAAAGTATAAAACACTAAATCTTGTACTCTAACCATATCCAATCAATCAATCGTCTTTATTGTGATTTCTTGGAGAGATACCATTGAGTCATATTACTAGAAGTTACATACCAGAATGAGTAAAAGTTTTTACAAAAATTAAGAATAATACAATATGTAATATAACATTTTTACATCAAATAGTGCAAACTAATACTAGGTATAAATTATACAATAAAAATGTTGAATTATACAAATTCAACTTGTCAACTTTGAGTTAAGAGAGTCACAGTTGGTTGTTGACCTCAGCATTCCTACTGTCATAGAACTCCGCCAGAGTGTAGAAGGAGTATTTGAATAGCCAGTCTGTCAATGCTGTTTTCAGGGTAGTAAGGGGAAGCCTCCTCAGATGTTCTGGCAGCAAGTTGAAGAATTTTGCTCCCCTGTATTTGCTCCTTCTCGAACAGGCTGAGGTGATGTGCTGGGAGAGCAAAGTTTTGTCTGTTTCTTGTGTTGTATTGATGTTGGTCAATAAGTTTAGATTGATCATTGATGACTGTGTGCAATGTACATTGGAGTATGTATAGAGACACTACTGTAAGTATTTTTAGTTCTTTAAAAGCCTCTCTGCAGCTGTCCATTAGTGATAGCCCTGTCAAAGCTCTGATCGCTCGCTTTTGTATCACCAAAACTCTCTGCATGTTCATAACTCCTGTTCCACCCCAGACTATCAAACCGTATCTGGGGTTTGATTCGAATAAGGCATGATATGCAACCATTGCCGTTTCTTTAGTGCTGATCTGCTTCATTCGTCTGATGACATATACACTGGAGCTAAGTTTTGAGCATACTATGTCGACTTGAGAATTCCAAGAGAGCTTGTTATCCACAGCTACGCCCAGGTATTTGACTGAGTTTGTTTTTTCAATTTCCAGAGGTCCTTCAGAGTTGTCTTTCTTTGTTGAGTTTTCTTTTCATTGAGGATTAAGTCATTAGATTGGCAGTACTGTTTGACCCTACTCATTGCCGTAAGAGCTTTATTGTCAAGGTTATCTTTATGTTCATCAGCAAGAATAAGAGTTGAGTCTTCAGCATACATAACTATGTCACATAGATCTTGTAACGAACTTGAGAAATCATTAGTCAGAAGTATAAATAGCATTGGTCCAAGGACCGAGCCCTGTGGCTCTCCTCTTGTGATTGGTAAGGGCTGAGTCTGTATCTTGTGTACTCTATTTGAGTCTCTTACCGTTAGTTCCACCACTTGTTTCCTGCCATTAAGGTAGCTCCTGAACCAGTCTGATTCACTTCTCTTCACACCAAGGCATCCTAGTGTTTTTATAATTAGTTCATGACCCAGGCAGTCGAAGGCTTTACTGAAATCAAGGAGAACACCCGTTACAGTACTTCCTTGCTCCAGCTTATTAATGACAGTTTCTATGAACTGAACTATTGCGGTTGTTGTTGATTTGTCTTTTGTAAAGCCATGTTGGTGAGGGGAAAGGAGATTATTGCCTTGTAGATGTTCTAGTAGTCTTTTTAATACTAACTTCTCTAATATTTTGCAGAATGTTGATGTTAGTGCTATGTGTCGATAATTACTTGCTTCCAAAAATGACCCGCTTTTATATTTTGGGTAGACTTTAGATGTTTTTAGGCTGTTGGGGAAGTATCCTTGTGCCAAAGACTTGTTTGATATGTAGGCAAGTGGTGGAATGATTTCTTCTTTGCATGATTTTATTAGCTTAGAAGTGATAAAAATCCAGTATTTCTTGAATAGTTGTTTTGACCTGGTAATGTTCCTACACAGTATTGGATGGTGAACTGTAAGCACCCATTATCACAGGATCAAGTAACAGTCTGTATTGTGATTGGATGCACGAAATATCATCCAAATTTGTTTTGTAGCAATAAATGTGCCGGTAGAAGATAGACGTCAGCAACTCCGTTGGGCTTGTTAAAGAGATCATGTCATATGACTTGTTTACTCAAAACAGCTCATTAAACAAAACACATGCCTTAATACAGTGTACATTACCGCTAGGATGTTTATTACAACTGTGCATTATAGTTAGAAATAAATATATGTTAATAATTAACTGAAAACATGTGTACAGACTAAGGACAACAATTTAATATTTTTAAAACAAAAATTTGTTGAACCAAAAATTAATACTAAATATTAATTTTTATTAAATTTCTACTGAGTGCATTAGTTAATTAAAAATAGTTATGATCAGTTAACTATATTGTTTAGTTATCTTTATATTCAAATATGATAGAATTAAGTTAATTACATACTTTTTTTTAAATCGAAATATCAATGGACAAGCACATCAATGTTAGGCTTTGCTATGGGCAGTTGTAGACGATCAAGGTATGAGGAAAATTTTAAAATTGCTTGATTCAAATATTTATTGTAGACACTGAAACAACTATTGCCTTCTTGTTACACAGCAGATGAGTCATATTATATTTTACAAATATAATATACTAGCTGTACCCGCCCGCTTCGCTGCTCATAATATTAAGTTTGATATTTAATTGGAATGTGCACCAAGCTTTCAATTTACACTGTATCCAATTTAGAACAGCTGATGATATGTATAATTTACTACTGGACTCAAATTATTTTTAATTTTTAAAGATTATCCTGCCACAATTTTATTCAATATGTTTTTATTTAACAGCTGTTAATCAAATAAATCAGTCAATTAATATAGACTCATAAGAATACTATATTAATTCCAAGGAAATTTTGGAGGCCTGTGGGACGGAGTACTGAGATTGGAGAGGAAAATTCTTTCTTAGTGAGCCTCTAGGGACCAAGATAAACTTGTGTAAAAAATTTTCAAGTCAATTGGACGTATAGTTTTGGAAAAATAGTGATGAGTGTTAAATGGCTGTTATATATTATATTGATTGGATTATATGTTAAATTACTTTCATGATTAATTTAACAACGGCATGGTGACTCGATGGCTAAGGTTTCAGACTGTGGAATACAAGATCCGTTGTATCAAAACATCAAAATAAACAAAGAAGCTAAAAACCATCAAACACAAGCACTAAATCGAAACTATGTTTAACCAACCTGAAGACAAAGCCTTGACAGCTACCAGAAGGAGGATCATAATATGAAAATGAAGTGAACACAATGCAAACTATTTAGGGTTTAACTAAAAAGGTGTCCTGGATATATATTTTTGGACCACCTAATTTAGAGCAGAAAATGAAGGATAAAGTTTTATCAAATTCTGCTCTGTTAAGTGTTTACCTGTCTGTTTGTTTTTTCAAAAAAATTAATAACTCAAGAACTGTTTGCCCAACCGACTTGAAATTTTGCACAGTTCTTTGCATTAACACTATTTAACAGCAATACAATAGCCATTAAGTTGTCTTTAGCCATTTAAAAAGCACGGCCCTTTAAAACTTTTAAAATCAAAATATCTTGTTAACTGTTAGGTTCATCAATTTTACAGAAAAAAACAATAATTTTTAGTTAATTTTATTAAAAATCTATAGCTACCTTAATTTTGATTGTAAGTCTATTATTAGTGGAGTTTTGTCAAATAATTTATTTTACTTCAAGTATTTATTCATCCAGGGAATGCACTTAAATCCTTTTTTAGCAAAACTCAAATAATAAAAATTAAGGTAACATTAGATTTGTTAGAAAACTAACTAAGCATTATTGTTTTCGTGTTGAGTTGATGAACCTAGCAGTTTACGAGTTATTTTGATATGAAAGTTTTTAATTATCATAATTTTTAAATAGCTTAAGATAACTCAATGGCTATTTTGATGCTGTTTATTAGTTTTAATATGAAGAACTTAGCAAAATGTCTGGTTGGTTGGTCAAACCGTTTCTGAGTTATTAATTTTCTTGTAAAAACACATACAAACAGATAGATACTACACGGATGGGAATTCAATAAAACTTTATCCTAAATTTTCTACTCTAAATTCTGTAGAATCCAAAAATATACAGTAACGACACCTTTTTAGTAACACCCTGTATAAATAATGGTACAAATAAATAAAAAAATAAGTGAGAAGTTGAAAACTTTGAAAGATGCAAAACCACTAAAGAAGCAATCTTGTGATTAAATACTTTTCCCAAATAGATGAACACCTCTGCAAATATTTGACTACGACAGCTCAATAAGCCCTTAATAAACTGATACAATAAACAGTCTAATATCTGACAGAGTTTTAGGCCTTGGACATGGCCTACCTTTGACCTTTACAACCTAGACACAAATCAAAGCAATCTTTTGTTATTAATGAGATTTTCTTTGCTCTGCTTAAACACAGAGAGGAATAAACAGCTTAACAATTAAGTTATAAAATAATTAAGTATGGAACACAGAGTAAAATTAGCTAATCCTCCCAAAACTAAAAAGAAACACCCAACCACATCACTAGACAACTATCAGCCAATATCACTTCCCTCGACAATATCATAACTATTAGAGAAATATAATACTTGCAAGACTCCTGAACCACATATCATCCTTGCTAACAAACAGTATTGGTTATCAAAGGCTGATCAACACGATAAGTAAACGATTGAACATATAATATAAACATAGAGTTTCAGCTGAGTTAGTCTTTAAAATCTGTTAAAATTAAGCAAATTACTTCCTCAACTAAAACACATAACTGAGATGGAAGATCACATAAATTATGTTAATAAAAACACAACAAATGCATTACAAGAGTTAATATTCTACATTAGGGTTTAACACTTTAGTGAGTTAATCAACAACAAAGTCACTTCCAGTCACCTCTTCAGTATTATCAACAGCCATTTCCGTTGCCTCAGGTGTTGCCGTTCTCCTCTCTTCTTGGCTGTAGCAACACAAGTCAAATTATCTCAAAAAAGCATTAAAATGACACTCGGTGATGGGAAAACTGTAAATATTTAAATTTAACAGCACTGAGCTCACAATTTAAGAGCATTAGTAAGTAGTCTCATGAGAACAAATTAATAAGAAAACAACTGTCAACTAAAATTCATAAGAACGGGTGATAACAGTGAGGTTGTGAAATAAGTTCCCCTTATTTCATACAGTAAAATACAATTATGAGAATAAAAAGTATATCTTTTATTATACAAAAAAATTACAGATTACAATATTTGACCATTCTTGATTTAGGAGATATCATTCAAATGATAAAATGCAGTTAAACGTTGCATTAGGCTGCCTAGAAATTACAAACAAATTGAACTTTTAATCTAACATTCCATACAATTTAAATAAACGAATAAGGAATCAAAATTCAATTTCGATTATTTATACTTTTTAACTATTTACTGAAGTTATCGCAGTCCACAGTATCATCACTCGTGCAAGTTTGCAATGAAGTTGAGTTGCCTTGTTTGACACTTAGAAGCATCTGTCCATTCGAATTAAATTTAATGTGATAAATTTATTATTTGAAAACAAAATCATGGATGAATTATTGAGGTTATGAAACTAAATTTCTTATCTAATATTGAAAGGAAACTGGTAAAGAGGTTTTTGGCATAATATCTGGATACAAGTTAAATACATTGAAACTGATCCAATTCAACGCATATTTTATTCCAAGACAATTAAATATTTATCAGGATATTTAATATTTTCATGTTCAGTATAAAATGTCTGTTGTAGCATTCATGTTTTTTTTTACATATTTTTTGATGACAAATAGAATAATTATAATTTTTTAAATTATATTATCATTAACATTTAGTTAATAACAGATTATTTTTAACAAAATTAATATCATAAATTGTATATGTAGCAACAGTGTCAGCAACAGTATGTAACATGTAAAGCTATTCAGCATCAAATTATTGGTGTGAGAAGACACAGTATACAGTAGAAACCCTATTTTCCGTCAGGGGTCGGGATCGTGGTTGTGACGGATTGGAGAATAGATGGATTATAGAGAATTCACCCACTTACACTTATATCGCTGGAAACTTATTATTAGTACCTACGCACGTTAAATATTAATGCTGTATAGTACATATTGATTAACGAAATGAGAATGAAAAGGTTAGAAAAAGGGCATTTTCATAATGTATATACTGTAGGTCACAACTACTCTTTTATTACAATAGGCCTAGTTTTAATGTAAAACATAAGCTTGTACATTATTTAATAAACAGAAAAATTAATTAGCAACATTATTAAAATTAAACTGCAGTACAGAGTAACATATTAAAGCCTAGTTCTCATGGCTTGTGTTTTCGCAACACAGGCCCGATGTCAGTACACGGGTAGTGTTGCCGCGACTCGCCTGTGTATCATCAGACAGGACCGTTCCAACGGCCCATGACCTGTGTAGGCGCCGCGGCTTAAAACTTCATCTTCAACAACATGCCTTTGTAGTGCCACCTCTTTCCCCATGTTGTACGAGACCTGTTGAGGCAGCCCCGGACGGCCTGTCCGTACGTCAGGCATACTCAGGCGAGCTGTTCCAACAATATGTTATCTATTAGATGGCAGATGAGGCCTCATGGATGGCAGGCCGTTGGAACTAGGCTTATGTGGGCTAGACGGCTGGAGGGGAAATTGTCGCCTTCTAGACAGATGAGTCATACGGCAACTGTCATATCGTGGCGGCAATGAACCCAGACACTGACAGATAACAGAACCTGGCGGAAAATAGGGTGACGGACGATAGGGTTTTCACTGTATTACTGAAAATTTAACCACAAAATGTTGCCACTACAGCTTGCTTCATTTCACTGTTCACTGCCAGCAACAAATTGAAGCCAGGTAGCCTTAGCTGGCTGCAACACTTATCAAAATAATTTTTTTTTAAAATATTAATAGGATTTATTTCAAATATATATATATATATCAAATCAAATACATATTGTTTGACGATGTTTTGTTAGTGAAAGATTTAGTCAAAGTATTAATAGGAGAATACCAATAAAAACTTTCTCAACAGTCCTTAAAAAAATTTTTAAACTAAGGGTAAGGTCTTATTAATGTTTTAACAATTCACTGAAAATTGTTTAATTATTTCAATAAACTAACCTATCCAAAATATTTACGTAGTAAATTAATATAAAGGTAACATTCCTTGGCAAACAAAGTGGTGTTCAATGCTTAGAACACAATCAAGGCTGAGTGCCAAACTATTTGATAGCGTTCCAGCATTCTTGGCCTTGGTAATTCAAACTGCTCACTCAAAATACAATGCACCATTCAGTATCAATTGTTGGTGATTAATTGTTACTTCTTTATTACACGTAATTACCGTTCTTCATGTCTTTTACAGGACAATAACACCACTAGAATAAAACAACAAAACATCATAATTTCCGGTGCATAATAGTTCTATCAACATTCAATTTTAGTTTTCACTGACATGTTAATTTTAATGTAATGATATTATTTCGGTAATTTTAGGCCTACCTTTTATTTAGGAAGCACAGGACTATACAGTTTTACAATTTTGTAACTTATACATGAGTGTTTTATTTGAAAATTAATGGGAAGTTAATATATTAAATTTTTTTTGTAATTAAATTGTATTCTTACTATAGGTATTTTGCTGTTATGTGGATTTATAATTGGAATAAATATTAATGTAATAAGTCTGTGTTTCATTCTGAAATTAATAAAAAAAATGACATGAACATGTTCAATATGAAAGGCGTCTATGGACACTCCAAACAACTGATGTGCAATGCGACAGGCATCTAAAGTCATGTCACTCTCATTTGTAGTACGTTGCTTCAGGTTGAGCTCAGCAATTGTCTGGGAGGATTAAAAACAGGCACGTTATTTCTTCTAGTGCTTTTCATTTCTGGATCTGCTATTTTTGTCCTGTTTAGTGCTTGTTCGACTTAATTGTTACAGTATGTTTATTTCGGATTTGTGTATAGTTGTTTTTGCAATGAAGGAAGATTATTTTATGAAAACCAATTCTCTGATGGTAATATGAGTCATAAGACAAATTGGACAGCTCAGATGTCAATTCTACATGGTCGCCTGGCGGGGCTTGACGCCAGTGTAATATAACGGATGTTCAGAATTCATTATTTTTAACTTAAAAATACTTTTGTGAGGTGCCTGTAATTACAAACTGTAAAAGTATATAAAAAGTACCGTATCATAATGCACTATTTTTTGTGATGTTTTTTGCGGAAACAAGTAAGTGGAAAATCGCAAACTGGTGCCAATGGCGGACAACGTTTATAGAGGTCTCGGAAGTGAGGCCATGGTTAGGCGTTAAAATGATGACATATCTCTCTCTAGGCAACATTTTGACTATCCTGACATCATTCCTTTCACAAGTTATAAGGTATTATTTCCGCATTTTTAAACATTAATACAGTTTAATATTCAGTATAAATGTTAAAATTTAAAAATGTTTTCTTAATGTCAAGCAAATATTATTTAAGATAAACCCCCCCCTTTTAGTAACAATATAAGAACTAAAACTAAGTTAAACAAGTTAAGTTGTACACTGCAATTTTAAGGAAATTATAGGATTTCGTGTGTAGTTCAGTGCCTGGAGAAACTAGCAAGCCAAGGGTTAAACTGGCAAGCCAAGGGTTAATTTGAAACAAAACACTAAAGAATGGTAGCTCCAGCCCTGGTGGTTCTAAACAGTGGTATGGAATAGACGCAAGCACTCACAGGGTCAAAACACAATTTGAAACATCAGTAGTTGAAGCAATAAAATTAACAGGGAAGAAGGAGTAATCATAAATAACTGATGGATGGTTTAAACATATTCCAGTGTAAATTAAAGCCATTAACTGCAGTAATGATTCAGTTTATCTTATGGATAATGCTAAGCAAGCGGGGTCAAAGCTCAACACAGCACTGACTACTTCTCTTAACACATTGTGCTGAATACTGATACAGATCTTAAGCTGAAAGGTCAATCTTGGGTTGTCAAAACTGCCGAATCTAAAAGCAAAAGGCGAGCCAGATAATAAAGCAGACGGAAATAAAAAGATAATAAGCAAGCAGATATTTCCTCATTAGATAAGAGCGTTGAACATTTTTCAAGACTAATTATTTTCTTTAAGGTGGCTGAAGCTAATTACATCTACAGTAAAACCTCACCAACTCAAGAATTTGTAAATCAGTGGTTATTGATTTATCCAAAACATTGAAATTTGTAACGTTTTTAGTAAATGAACACACAAGACTAATAAAAATGATCACATAATTTATTTAATACCTGCATGTATATAGTTATTGTATCAGCAAATGTATCTTGAATATCCAACAATTAAAGGAGTAAATGTTTTTTAAAAAAATTTTAAATAAACTTTTTCATTCTTTATTTTGGCCCCTGGCTGCTTTGTCACGGAGTTGCTGGAGGAATAAAATAACAAATGACCATAGCAGATGATCCTTGTTGCAAATAACACAATGTTCTTCTAATGTATTTGACACTCTCACTGAGGTTCACCTTCTCTCCTGTTTTACTGCTCTCTGTGTCATCCTCATCCTCAGAATTGCATTCTTCCTTCTACAGTCCTTCACCTTTCACAGCAACAACACAATCAACACCAGCCTTTCATCTTCTCCTTGAGGTTCACTGGCCCCATCAAGACCATCCAATCTCTTACATCATCTTCTGCAGAATTTTTATATATAGGAATTTTCTTCCTTAGTGCGAAAAGTTGAAATACGAATAACTTAAAGCAAATTAGACTTGCACTTCCTCAGCCATTGATTGTCGAGTTACCCATACATCGAGTCATCAGGTGTCAAATTAGACTTGCACTTCCTCAGCCATTGATTGTCGAGTTACCCATACATCAAGTCATCAGGTGTCAAATTAGACTTGCACTTCCTCAGCCATTGATTGTCGAGTTACCCATACATCGAGTCATCAGGTGTCAAGTTAGACTTGCACTTCCTCAGCCATTGATTGTCAAGTTACCCATACATCGAGTCATCAGGTGTCAAATTAAGACTTGCACTTCCTCAGCCATTGATTGTCGAGTTACCCATACATCGAGTCATCAGGTGTCAAGTTATACTTGCACTTCCTCAGCCATTGATTATCGAGTTACCCATACATCGAGTCATCAGTTGTCAAGTTAGACTTGCACTTCCTCAGCCATTGATTGTCGAGTTACCCATACATCGAGTCATCAGGTGTCAAGTTAGACTTGCACTTCCTCAGCCATTGATTGTCGAGTTACTCATACATCGAGTCATCAGGTGTCAAGTTAGACTTGCACTTCCTCAGCCATTGATTGTCGAGTTACCCATACATCGAGTCATCAGGTGTCAAGTTAGACTTGCACTTCCTCAGCCATTGATTGTCGAGTTACTCATACATCGAGTCATCAGGTGTCAAGTTAGACTTGCACCTCCTCAGCCATTGATTGTCGAGTTACCCATACATCGAGTCATCAGGTGTCAAGTTAGACTTGCACTTCCTCAGCCATTGATTGTCGAGTTACCCATACATCGAGTCATCAGGTGTCAAGTTAGACTTGCACCTCCTCAGCCATTGATTGTCGAGTTACTCATACATCGAGTCATCAGGTGTCAAGTTAGACTTGCACTTCCTCAGCCATTGATTGTCGAGTTACCCATACATCGAGTCATCAGGTGTCAAGTTAGACTTGCACTTCCTCAGCCATTGATTGTCGAGTTACCCATACATCGAGTCATCAGGTGTCAAGTTAGACTTGCACCTCCTCAGCCATTGATTGTCGAGTTACCCATACATCGAGTCATCAGGTGTCAAGTTAGACTTGCACTTCCTCAGCCATTGATTGTCGAGTTACCCATACATCGAGTCATCAGGTGTCAAGTTAGACTTGCACCTCCTCAGCCATTGATTGTCGAGTTACCCATACATCGAGTCATCAGGTGTCAAGTTAGACTTGCACCTCCTCAGCCATTGATTATCGAGTTACCCATACATCGAGTCATCAGGTGTCAAGTTAGTTAGGTTTTACTCAATATTGTTATTTTCTAATATCGCCTACAACCATCTACAATGTTTTACAATACCTTAATTGTTTAATTTAAACAGCACATTAAAACTTCATTTTTTCTGCATAACTTAAATTGGATTTTGGGTAGCTGCTCTAAAACTGTAACTCAGTTTTGCTGAGAGTGAATCAATCAATAGATAAAGGATTTTCGTCTAATAGGCTGCATTAGCAAAAATAGTTTAAAAATCGGCAAGAAAGAATCTGTTTTAGTGTTCCTCCATTAGCAGACGGTGCAAAGTAAAAATAGACTTTACATTATAATATATTCCCACAAAGGAAAATATGTTTGATATAATAAAATAACTCATAGCTCAGACAGCCCTATCAATTTTACCACCAGCGGGCAAAAATATGATTTTATATTTCAACTGTACGGTTTGTGTTTAAAATGAGTTATAGTAAACACTTTACGATTATTAAAGTTCCATTCTAGAGGACCATTAGTTGATATTATGAATTTTTTTTTTTTTGTAAAATTATTAAGAACGGCAATCAAAGTTTCACATTTTAAACCATTAAATAAGTGTAAACATACTTAATGTTTTATGAATCTCAAGTTATGGTCCCCTAGATTAGGTTTTCGTCTTTCAATTTACACTTTAGTTGTTACGATACGATCATAATTATGGGTCTAATCGTTGTGAAATAGAAACACGTGTTTTTGGCGGTTTCCGCGAAAGGAAATGGCCGCAAGATACAAGAAATAACAGGTAGGTCATGCAATATAATTTAAATTGTTTGAAGGGGAACTAGTTTCATGTGTATGAAGTTTTTAATTTAAATTACTCTATGATATAGTAATGAGAAAATTCTTAAGTTTAAAAAAAATATTGAGGAATTGCCTATTGCTTTTGTCATTGTAATCTTATGAATTTTTTTTAAATCGAGTAACACGTGATAAGCAAGTCCAATAATTTTTATTCTAACATGTTTGATAAAGACTTAAAGAAAACACATTTTAGTAAATACACATTATAATTGACCACTTTATTGTTTGTATAAATGAATCACATGTATTTCGAACAGAAATGATTCATTCATATTTCTACCCAAATATTCTACTGATTCTTAATAGTTATGAACCTTGCTTTGACGATTTTTTTACTTTCTGTACATTTGTGAAAAAAGTGCATTTGAATATTTTACAAAATACGCCATTAAATTATAGAAAACAAGATTTGGGTTTTAGGAACTTGCCAAGATATAAATTATCTAAAAGGAAGGCATTGTTAAATTAATTCAGTTGTAAATACAAAATAGCTTATACCTAATATTCGAGTAGCGATAAGAAAAAGCCACAAGATTATTTATCTTTAATCCACTAAAAATATGGTTGAATTAAAACATACAAGGCTTGTTTAGAATGTGTCAAAGTGATTTTGGATACCATACTTAGTGACCAAATTACAACACATTATAGATGCAACCTCTTCCGGAATGAGTAAACTCATTTATCTTGTAAAGATAAGAATGATAAGAGAAATCACTACTTTGATAGGATGTTATATTTTTAAGAGTTGTGTATATTGCAGGATAACAGGCTATTTAACATGTAAACTTGTTCTAGAATTACTTTGAACTGTTTTAACTTAGGAATGTAATACACTGATGTTCTACTTTTAAAATTAACTTAACATTTAATGTTTTATAATTTCTTGATTTGAAATCTTTCTAGTTTACATTCCATTTTAATTCTATATATACACTGTTATAATAAAAGTAAATTGCAGATTTATAGCAAGCAACAGAAAGAGTCACAAGAAACAACGCAGATTATAGATAGAATATTGGTTTTAAAAAGGCTAATGGAAAAGAATATAATGTCTTCCACAAGTAGAAATAGTTTGAATATGCATTACTAGCTCTAAGATAGGAACATTTTGCAACAAAATAATCACCTTTCTGGAACCTGTTGATCACCGCTGTCCTTTTCTGTAGATGTCTGAAAACAACAAAACATACATAAAATTGTAATTTTTAATCCAATTACTACACACAATTTACTTTCTTAATTTTTTCAGCTTAAGTACAGTTATTTTCGCTTGTTGCAAACAATATAAAACATGATGTTTATAAAGGCTGTAACTTTCTAGGTAAAAGAAAATCGCAAATCTGTAAAACAAATGCAAGACAAGTTCAATTAAGTATTATTTTATCCTTTAACACATTGACTGCTAAAGGAAATACATATATATCACCCCAGAAGCTAAAATATAAAGTAATTTGATAAACTTTCCTTATGACTAGAGAGGACTGTTTATGACCAAAAAATATGTCTGTCGTCCAAAATGGCTCCATAGGTGACATTACAGTTCAGTCCACGGAACCGGGGGGGTCAGGACGTTGTGCCGGTTTTGTCACGAACTCTGTGTCTATAACGTCCGAAATTGCACCAAATACACATTAAATACTGTTTTTTGTTAGTTGGTTCAGTACATAAAATATCTATTTACATATTTACACTCTTTGGAATGGCTAAGGCTTTAATGCTTGTCTTTTTAGAACCTATCAAATATAATAATATAAAATATAAAACAATAATATGAACGTACAAGAACAAAATAATATATACAACACAATAATATAACTGTACAAACAGTTCGCACAGGCCGAAGTGGGAATCGGAAACGAACTGCACGTGAAGGTCGAGTCGGAATAATACAACACGCTCACCGAATACAAAGTTGCCTGGCCCAATGCTGAGCTCCCCACGGTTGCGGAGCTTACCTCGCAAACCGCAGGCCCGCACTGGATGTGTTGACAAGTGAAGCAATCTATTACCAAAGAAGTTTGAATATTCTGCAAAGGTCAGAAAGGGGTTTAAAAATTGTGCTTGTACTAAATACCATTTATTGATTTATCTGAAATATTCAGTTCTAATAAATTTTAAATTTTAAGGATAGATAAGTATGCATAGGAAATAAGGTTGATGTAGATAAGGATTGCACTGGACATTAACACGTTCACTGCTTAAATTAGGCCAATAATGTACCCTAGGTGCTGAACATTTTATAAACCATTTTAAATAACTGTTCACGACACATAAATAGTTATAGCTTGACACTATCACTTCTGTAGCATGTGTGCACATCACCAAATTCAACAAACATAACTTCAAAAGCATACTTTCAAAACCAAAATTTAGTGTAAAATTAAATTTAATGAGCATCACAGGTTGTTCCCGAACAACGTCCGCCCCTGGCCAAGACCTGGGTAAAGTTTTTTTAACCCCCATTCAGTTTGTATTCCTAATTGACGCATTTAATATGATTTTTCTGAACTATTTAGATAATTTTTATAGCTTGACCATTACTCAACTATACAGTATTTTCTGGAATGGTGGCATTGTTGAAGGGTTGTAAAATGTATAACAGTTAAAAAATAACTTCTATTGACTGCAACAAATAATGATATTTAATTAGAACACAGAACTAGTCAAAAGAGCAAAGTAACAATAGGATATAGTTCCAAAATTAACTAACACTAACTAACCTAAGATCTAGCGGTTATTTCTTGGTGGTGTTAAGGAACAGGAAGCCTATATTTATAATACTGTTAATCAGTCTGTATATTATTATACTTTGCTGGCGATGGATTGTTCATAGCTGTTTATTTGTTGGAGACTTTCAATGCTTTGAGTGTTTGGAAAAATAAATGTAGTTTCAACATATGTGAAACTCCTGTAACTTTCAAAGATCATTTTGTCCCTAACCCTCATTCCAATGAAAATCTATGTCCATGATTTATACAAAACATATTTATACATAACTAACACTGACTCTAGTTTAAAACAACTAATACTACAAAATTTATCACCATTCACAAGATACTTTACATATACAAAAAATGTATCTTACTTTAATGAGTTTACAAAACTAGACTATGTTTAGCATGTCAAAACATTTTTTTTTTTTTTTTTTTTTTTTTTTTTTTTTATTTTAAGCATTGGACAATATACATGTGAGATAAGGCGGAGGGGAGCCAGTCAATATTTTAAATAAGAGTTAAGTGGGATGTCAATGTAGTATAAAATTAAATAAGTTTTTTAATAGATAACAGGATAATACTTTAATCGATGATTCTGATGAATATGAACTATTACATTTTAACAATTTTATTCCTCCACCAGCAGAATTATTCTGTTTATTCTAAAAAAATTACACTTGACACAACATAAATCAAATCCTAATTAATAAGCATACAACCATATAAGTATGTAACAATAAAGGACAGCCCAATATAGTTAGTTGTCTTCATAGTTACTGTTGTACGAGTCAATTGACTACTGGGTATAAAGTTGTAAATTCAAAATTTCTGTACAGCTGGTAACTACATATATTAATATAAGAATACAAAGCCCAACTTTTATAAGGAAGCTGCTCTTGTATGCTTAAATTTTATTTGTAAGTTTTTAAGAACTTGTGGTAGCTAAACTTTCATTTAATAATATCAAAAATCAACTTTATTACATATTAGTTACCTCTCGACTAGATGTGGTTCCGTTAGTGACATGACCATTTGCTGCAGACTCCGGAACCTTGAGAAATTTTTCTAATTCATCATTTTCATTAGCCAGATCAAACTCATCATAGTCCTGTGAAAAAATAAAAGATGAAAACAATAAAAAAGACCAACATCTATTAAAGTACATAAACACTATCAAAACAAAACAACAAATATATACTTAAAATTAACATTATATTTTATTTACATTAATATCTCCAATACACTAAAGTATTATCATATTATAAAAGTATTAAATGGGTCATTGGTTTTTATTTATGATTAAGTAGTGTGCAAAATTTATGCTTGTTCAAATATATTGGCATTGCTATCTATGCATTTTAGCATCCTTAGTAAAAGAAAAGCACTTTAGATTATATTTCGCTTTCAAAAGTGACAGAGCTAATTATGTTCTGACTCATGAATATTTCCCTTACGTAGATTTGTGACTATCTGGATTAATTTGGCAGTGAGACGATTCTGCCAAAGCACAGATTAGCCAGATAGCACTAATTCCGTATACACCAAAGTTGGAGGTTAAGTGGTCCATGCGAGTGAGGACTATGACCACTCACATGTCAATGATGTCTAAATTATACATATTAGATGCTGTCTGCACTTTTTATAATTAATTTACATTATAATAAAAACTATGTTTTCAGTTGATAACCTAATGTAGGCTGTAGCACTTACTACACAGCTAACAAACACAGAATAAAGATTAGTGTGCAAATTTTTTAATCACTTAATCTTTGTTTCCGCTCCTAATTTTCTAAAGTGATCTCGTCGACATATTCACGACAATCTAACCGTTCAATGACATGCGATTTCCCTTCTTAAGTTTTTCACACAGTGTTTAAATTATTTTAAGTTTATTCTGTGCTGTTTACATTATATATACATTCATATTGCTTAGTTTAATAATGGCTGAAAAAATGGAAGAAAGTTATAGTTAACACTTCACTGTCAGCTGGGTCACTGACAAGGTACTTCACTGACTGGGTATGACACTGTGTCGGAAACGTGGTGCCTAGTGCAACTTATCTGTAAATATGGAAGAACAAGAAATATAATTTTGAGCATGTAAAAGGGATTAGGAACTGAATGTGCCCTCATTTGTTTCACATGTGTACTGCTATACTCTTTGTCATGCACATAGTAGTGGAATCCTACCTGATTTTATCACTACAGAAATAAGCTTGGATTTAATCGTATCTGGATGGTCGCAATCCGAATAGTTGCAAGGCCACTGTATTTATTGATTCCCACTTCTTCCCTTGGGCATTAAAAACATTAAGTCAATTTGAATACAGTGAAATTTTAATGTTTTAAATAACCTGATATTTTGTTTTATTCAAATCTATTTATGTAAAGCATACAAGTAATTTTTTGTTTAAGTTGCAGAAGAAACAAACTTACTTTGATGGACAAAATGCTACTCATTTTTCTTGTTTCAAGAATTGGAGCTGTTCAATGCTCTTCGGTAAAGGCAGTTGAGGTTTCACTCAATTGAAAAAGAAAAAAAGTACAGTAGACTACTTCTCGTTTGGCCAAATGGGGACCGGACCCCTGGCCGAACTGTACCGGGTCTTGGACCGGTACAGTTTCGTTTTTTCGTTGTTGTCTGCCAGGCTGCCTGAGATTCGTTTTGCCCTGCGTTTCGCGTACTTGGTAGCCGTTGGCCCAGTTCCGTTTCGTTCCGTGTTCCAGCAGCTTCGGTCCGGTTGACCGGCTTCTAGATTGTTCGAGCTGTTCACTTGTTCACTGCAGCCGTTCGTCACGAGAATATGTTAGGCTAAGGTGCCCAAAACGTAAGTGTTCATTTTGTAAGTTTTAATATCTAATCACCCTTTTGGTGAAAATACTTTTGTTTAAATAATATTAATCGTTCTTACTTGTGTTTTCAGAGTTTTGTTAAATTTATATTCTTTGTCTAGATGTTTTAACCTAGGTTCGAGCCATGTGCTCATTGTTACCTTTTTGACTTTAATTGCTTTATTATCTCTGGTTTCATATTTAATAGTAGTTCTGTATAATGTTTTGTTGAGCCTTTTTAAGTTGCAGTTACCGATTTACCATCTTTTTGTTCATGGACAATAACCTAGCCTATCTTTAGTTTGATTTTCATGTTATGACAGATTGCTCATGTTTCCATAGCCTAGTGTTCAGTTTGTCATTTTTAGGTCATATACGCAATTTATTCTTTGGTAATTTGTTAACTTGTAATTGGTTAAATTGTAAGTTGTTAAATATTCCATAGCCTAAAGTTAATCTTTCACTGTCTTGTTGCTCCAATCTTGTATAAGTTTGTCTCTTCATGTTAAGTTTTGTTAAATCAGGCACCCTTATATTTTTAGTTGTTATGTGTAATATTTTGTTGTGATGGCTGGACTGTATTTGATGTGCTGTGTGTTGTGCCTTACAGTCCAGGGTCCTCGAGTAGGACGTTTCTACCCTCGGCCTGCCGTCCGGGGATTTTCTACCATCTGCGCTGCCAGCCTGGCCTGAGGACCTTGTATAGAGGCCATTGGTGACCCTTCTGCCCCAGCTACATCTTTGGGTATGAGTCTTCTGTCCTCAGGTCAGTGCTTTCTTTCTTATTTTCCCGGCGGCTGAGCTGGGGGTTTTTGATGGTGCATCGTTTAAAAGAAAAAAAAAGAACAAGAAAAAAAAAACAAGTGCAATTAAAAAGAAAAAAAAGTTTGTAGAACTTTTTATGTGGCCTAGGCCTAAAACAAACTTTACAGTGGATTTATGAAACAGCCATGGGGGACTTATATGTTTTTTTATTATTAAAGGAATAAAAACTGTTGAAATATACCAAGAACTTTTAATGTTAAGATTTATTGTTATTTAGTTTAATTAGTTTATTTCTTGTTACATTTGTTTAGATTTTTATATTTGTTAGGTCCCCATTATTCAATCCTGTTATTATTTATTGATATGCTTAGGCCTAGTTATTGTTATTTATTTTTTGTTAAGTGTATTAGGGGGGGATTTTGAAGTGAATTTTTACTCGAACGGTACCGTGTTATATTTTCTTTTAAATTGTTTAATTTTTAAACTCACCAAAAGGGGATTATTGTGCTTTTAGTTAATTCAATTCGGAGCTGCCCAGGGATGCCGGCTTACTCCCTGGCCTCGGTGGAATCAAGGGATATGTGGGCCAAATTGCCGGCTTAATTGATGATACCAAAATTTTTGTTTCCAGAAGTTTTCTAAATTTTCACTTTTATTTTGGGGTTATCTAAATTTGTTTCTTAATGGTCATTTTTAATTTGTTAATAATTTGTCTTACGTTTTGGGAGTCTCAGGCCACACTGCAGATAGGCCAGGTAATTGTTCACTTTGGTATTTGTAGAGTTTGTGGTATTTATAGCGTTTGTTATTATTGTGTGTTAATTTGTTAATGTTAGTTATCTTGTCATTTATTTAAGTGAGTTTTTATATTGTGGCCTTCTGCCTATTTTATATTGTGGCCTTCTGCCGTTTTTGATTTATTAAATGATTATTTTTCTGGCTTGCCTGGAAATAAAATCAGTTTTGCTCAGCTGCCGAGTGTTATTTTGACCCTCCAACTGCCACCCGTGATCCCATCGCTCGATTTGTTTTGAGCCATCCCCCAGTTGGCACGCTTTCCAGCTTTGGTGGGGGGATGGGTCTCAGAACTGAAAAACGGCCGAGCCAACTGGAGATATATAAAAAAAAACTCGTTATCATATTATTGTTGTATGAATTACGTAATTATTTAATAATTAGTAACTAAAGTGACATTCCAAAATGCTTTAAATATTTAGCACATTGAACAAATAAATGATGCCAATAAAAACTTACCAAAACTCAGCAGATCTTTAACATACTGTACTTTGTTATACTTCAGTTTCCGTACTGTACAATAGCACACATACACTCTGTTAAACGACATGAATATAAAACTACGTACTGTGGAACAATAAAGAGGAAAAATAATATTAAACTATTGGACCGTCAAACAAAGCACATTAAGTTAGGCCTACACATATAGGATGATGTGAAACCAAAAATAAATATATGTACTCTGCAGTATTTTAATGTACAGTAAAATAGTAATTCTTTAAAAGAAATCTGCAATTTTTTTAAACTTTTTCATCGACCAATTTTTTATGTGCATAGTCACAGCATTTTTTTCATGAACATGATGTCAACTTCTGTCTGCTGCTCTACGCGGGTTGCTGTCTGTTGCAGTGCTGCCTTGTCCTCAGTGTGACTAATTTTACAAATATGGGTTCCATTAAGCTGGTTTCCCATTTGATAAAGTTACCTTATGTTTGGTTTTCACAGGAAGCACCAGTAGACCCCTTTCCTCCAGCACATGCTGAAGTGAGCGATAGCTGAGCTAATGGCGCGCCAAACAGTCGTTTGAAATCAATTATCAATAGATAGCAACACAAGCACGAATCTTCAGCAAATTCATTGCCTTGAACAGTCCCATTAAATTGTTTCTACAGTCCCACTACTGACAAAAATACCCACCATTTTTAAGAGACGCCATTTCAAAATTGAGTCTCACAGCTTCCAATTCTTTCTTTTGAATTGAAAGTTATATCGCCCATTACAATTTCATGTGAATTGGAGATAATTATTCCTGCTATTTCACAAATGTCACGAGTTTAGTTGAGGGTTGGTAAAATGGGAAAATCTTTTAGTTTAACCCTCGATCCGGCAGTCATTTTTGCCCAAAATGGCGGGTCATTTTTGGTGATTTTGCAGGAATGTTTTATAAAATTCATAAAAAAATATTATATTACAATAAAAGTACAATTGTGTGGTATCAAACTGTTCACAAGATTGTGGGCTATCATATAATACATAATTCATAACCTATAAAGTTTTTTTTTTTTTATGTTATGAAATAGTTGTAAATTTTTTTAGAAATCACGGAAAATAGGGGGGACCACCCCCTATGATCAATGTTGTGATGATAAAAAAAGAAATGTGAGATAGCCAAAATGTTTTAAATTTTATCTAGTTTCAGAAAATATATAGTTTATGTAGGTTTGTAAGTAAAAATTATTTTTTATAAATTTTTAACTGGAACATATACAAAAACCTGAAAATTAGTAACCACGGTTACTATAACATTCAAAAATATGATATAAATTTTCTATAAACACTACAGAGTTCTATTATATACTAAAATGTTAAATATATTATCAGACATCTATATAAAATAAAAACACTGTCACTAACCTATTTATAACTATACAATATATGAAGTATAGTTGTAAATAAATAAATATTACACTACACAATAGGCCTAGGAAGGCCTAAACTAAATCACTGAATTTACAATAATTTTGTAAATTTGAAACAATAAATAACACTTCACAACACTAAAACAACACTCTAATACAATATAATACACTTCTAAACACACTAGAAGTGATAATTACACTGTAAACGATAATTATAGTTGAAATCAGGCCCGGCAGACGAAACAACAACAACAATGGCGAGACTGTTCCATCTTCAACTTTCACAACGTTTTAAAATAAAGCCGATAAAGTGCAGTGTGCGATGTTGCATACCACTGGAATCGTCTGTTCACGCTGAGTACATAGACTATAAAAACATCGAAGTAGCTTGATTTTTGCGCATTATAAATATGGTAAATCTCCGACGCTGCAATTGTACGAAAATTCGTCAAATGCCAGTTTCATGACGAAAAAATTTTACGAAATTTCGTAAAATGCCGGATCTAGGGTTAATAATTTCTTTAAATGGAAATCCAACATTAAACCTCTCCGATCGAAAGCCATACTGGTACTACTTTTGAGCTGCGTTATAATTGTCGATAAACATGTTTCTGAGCACTATCAATGCTGCGCCTTTTGGCAGCAATCAGTACTATGTCGATAATGCAGTTTTATTAAATTGCAGTACAAATTATTACAAATAAATTTTTTTAACTGAGTATTTCACAACTGATCGGTACTGCATTCTGCCTGATATTATGTGTGGTTGCTGGTGTTGTTGTTTATTGTGATAGTTTAAAGTATTTTCCATATTATTATTATTATCTTGTTATTTCATGATTATATTTAGTGCTTAGGAATTTGTATATGTGCGGGCACTGTTCCATTAGGCACAAAGGGTTTTTATATTTTAATGTAGGCTATGAATGTATTTAGGTTCAATATAAGACAAGGAACACTTTTAGTACTTATATTTATACTAGTTTGTCATATTTTAATTGTAAAGATTAGCAACAGCAAAGTAATAACTGATGCCATAGAAAACAAAGAAACATGCGTTTCTTCCTAATGGTCACAACAAACACCTTAGTAGTAGTTATAAATAGTTTACAACTAATGTAAATCTTTATAAATCTGTAGTAATAATTACTATGTTTATCCTGGGAGAGTTTATGGGGAATAAAGGAGTGATGGCAAACTTGAGTTTAATGCCTCCACTGGTAAAAAATCCCTCGTGTAATATTCAATCCAGACGATATTGAAGATAACCTCACCAGCTGATGTAAACGTAAAGCGTACACATGCTAATTACTGTACTTGCAAGAACTCTATCTACTTCTGGTTAACCTCCGACATCAAACATGGTCTCTCTTAGCAAAAGGCCTTACCTCAACCATATTACAATTAATTAATAAATTATACTGTCCTCATAATTTTATTTAAAACATAATGTATTCTAACATATCTATATATTTAGTATTTGATCAAGTATTACAATTTTAATTCAACATAGGTTTAGAATGATCATGTGAGCATTGCTCACAAACAATTTTAGTCAACTTAGGAAATGTTGATGAAAAAAGTTATAAAAAAACGTTAGATACACAAATAAAAATGTTGAAATCTTTATGAAAGAAAATTCTTTAAAAATGTAGCGATCTAGAACTTTGTCTGCCGGGTAACACGGAAGAGTGGATTACAGGCAATGCGGCTCGACATCCTGCATTACTAATAATGGCATCACATTTGTTCACAAAACACGTTTGGGCACATAGTATGATGGTGCTCTTAAAATCTGGTAACTGTGTTGGAGTGAAAACAGTTCTGCTTGGAGTATAAATCTGTCCAAATATCAAAATCATGTAATAGTTTCATTCAGCTGTTCTGCAGTAGACTTTCTTTAAATATTTTAAGTAGACATTCATTGCTGGCTGATTTGTTAAAGACATTTCCAAAATGAAAACTATTAGGTAATTGGTGTTTAACCCTTTGAGTGCCGGGAACAAAATTGTGAAAATGCTCAAAAGTGCCAAGTAATTTTTCATAGGAATGTCTGAAAATGCCAGGTGTATTTTAGGTAATCCATCAGCATTTAGTTTTCAAGATACCTTCATCTTTTTTTTATTAAATGGTGTCTAATTAACCCTTCTAAATACTTAAACAACCTAAATACTTAACTAATCCAAAAAAATATATGTAACTTACAAAAAAATGTTTTCTGTAATTTATTCACTTTATTTCAAGATTGCATGTTAGAAAAAAAAATCTAGGTCCAGTTAGTAGTTTATTTTCAGAAACTACACTAGTTTGTCTGTAAAAAAGTTTTATGATAGATACATAGAACATAATGAAAAATAAATGTTTTATGATAGATCTAAGAAAACGCTGCATTTTTTGCAAAAAACACTTCGTTGTCCAGATCTTCTTCATCAATAACTCTATCAAGTATTCTAGCAATCAAAGGACTGTGCAAGTGATTCATATGAGGCCCTACACTAATATTATTCATTCATCAAGCTATAAGTAAATAAACAAACACAAACTAAACCCAAACATAAGCGAAAGCAAACCTCAGTTGCGACACAGTAAACAGCACTGTGAGGCACCTTAGCGCCTGGAGAGTCTAGGTGCACGCCACAGCCTGCCAAATAACAACACTGTATTATCATTTAGTGTTGAGCGCACTATATGATAATATCATATAGTGTTATGTATCATATAGAACATATTATGTATATGTTCTAAAAGTGCAGTTCTTTCTGAACATTGTGATATAAAATAAACCGCGAATGCTTACAAATTACAGTAACCAGGTTTACTTTTCGTATATACGGACGCTGGCATTTTTCACGCAACTTTCGGCTGTCTGTATGTACGGACACTGAAAATCAAAGGGTTAAAGTCAATTTAATTTTAATCATTAAAACCCTCGTTATCTCGAATCTAGTTTCATTTAGATATGAATATGGATTAATTTACAAGTACCAGAACTGTTTGTAATATTTTTCAGTTTTATATAATCTTTTAACTTGCTTGCTATTGAACATAGTCTTATTTATTCTTATTGCTACATCATGGTATCATCTACAAAAGCATTACCTAAATCAGTGACAAGCAAAATCTTCTCTTACATATTTTGTTAATTCCCACCTAAGACAAACAGAATTTCATGATACTTCATGAACACTTACATTAGAACCAAGCTGTTGAGTTGGAACAATCAAGAATTACTTATAGCCATGCTTATTTTAATTTGATTACATAACCTACACATCCTTACAACTGCTACGGTATATCATCTCGCTTACCCCACAATATGTCTCATCACTAAATATCTGGGGAGGCAGAGGATGTTTCGCATCCTTAGCATTGCTGTTCTGCTGCATGAACTCCTTGTCCGCTTCCTTTCCTGGTTCTGTTATATCAATTACTTCATACTTTATATTTTTGCTGTCCAAAATCATACAAACCCTTTGTTGCCGTTTCTTGACCTAAAACACAATATTCAATTTACAGTTTATTATAGTTCTCAACCAAATTAACCGTCAGTGAAGTTGAAATTCCAATTAGTCTATAATTAATTACACCACTAGTGATGATTATTTAATAACTACAATAAGCAAAAATCTATAGATTCCAAATAATAATAATTATCAAGAGAGGTTTGAACTTGACAAACAAGTGTAATGAAACAGCAAACTACCAAATATATTTTAAATGGTAATAAGGAATGACATTAACAACACATATTTTTTTCTGTTTGAAAATTGTTGTTTGAACTATTAACTAAACTTCTTGTTAGGAGTAAAGATGATGTTTACAACATGAAGATGTAATATTAATGGTGGCCAGAAGATGAATCCTTCAAGTCATCTATATGAGACTTGGAAGGCAAAAAGTATGACCTCTACTAAAAGACGGAAGTAATAAGCACTGCCACAACAAATAGACATTGGCCTGCGTGTGTAGCAAACTCAGCTGCCGAGGCTTTAGACAGCAAGATCCAAGGTTCTAGTAACCAATTAAAGTCAGTTAGCTTCACTTGTTGAGTACAGTTTAGACACAAAACTAGGGTCCTATTGTGTCAATAACATAATGAATCGAACTATTGGGTGCTGCGCTTTAGCACAATCTAAGTCACTTACTATTTTTACTATTTACGTTCTTTTTATAATAAACGTTTTGCTAAAATAATCCTATTTAAATCTTTTAAATTATAAATAAAGTACATCTGTCTATCGTTAATTTACAATTGAAAATAAAAAAAAATAATATTTGTGTAAAAAAGGATTAGGAATTGTAATAAAGGTAAACCAGTACATAAACTGGTTTACCTTTACTACAATTCCTAATCCTTATAAATTTATAATAGTACTTAACTATCGAGGTTTTACTATGTAGTACAAGTAAACGTCACACAACACAAATATACTACAATACAAGCATAAGTTGCACAAATATATCAAAATACAAGCACAAAATGCACAAATATACTACAGTACAAATTCAAAACGCACAAATATATTATAAGTGTGAAATAATATGGTGATCAATTCTGGCAAACCACGTTTACCTTCCTCAGACCAGAGGAATTCACTAAAGAATATTGAATCATTCTTTTGTGAGTCACTCTGGTCTGAGGATGGTGATCGTGGTTTGCCGAAATTGAACACAATAGTATTTGTGCATTTTGTGTTTGTATTTTACTATATTTGTGCTTGTAATTTGATATATTTGTGCAACTTATGTGTAAATTGTATATTTCTGCATTTTGTGCTTATATTGTAATATATTTGTGATGTGTGACGATCACTTGTTTACTGTTATTTTACACAGCAGAAAATTTGTTTTTTTTTATAGAAGAATCCAAAAACTTATTTTTAACTAACAACAAATAACCAACTTTTTACAAATCACTATTTTTGTAAAATGTTTTCTTGTTTTATGTATTTTTAATGCTGAACACAAATTTATAATTGTTTTTGCAACAAATTTGTTATTTCTGCCTAAAATCACACGTTTTATACACCTAAGAAAACCTACCCTAATCCTATATACAAGCTGAAAAACACTTCGTAATTTGTTAAAATCAAGTGCCTAGCCTCTGGTGGAAATATATATAATTTTTTTTATATAATCATTGTGCATATGGTCATAGTAAAAATATTCCTTAAATGAAGTTTTTCCTTGATATCTTAAGAAAGATTATCGTAGACCAGAACAGTTTTCAAATTCATGTACAGCTAAGACAAATTCATTAAGAAAAATAATAAGTTTATAACTAAAAATAAGATGTGCAATGTAACAGATTTTTTAGTACAAAACAAGTTCCAAGCAGAGTGAAAACTTATTTTCACCACTTAAATCATCAAGTGGGAGTAGCCCTATTTCTCTCAAATGAGACCCTATGTACAAACTGTGAGATAAGTTATTTCACCACAAGCACTTGGATTGCTGTCTTTTATTTTTATGTCTTGCAGAGCCATTGGAAGTTATTTCACCACAAGCGCTTGGATTGCTGTCTTTTATTTATATGTCTTGCAGAGCCATTGGCCGAGCAGTCTATGTCAGGATTTTGAACCTGATTTAGAGATACTTTCAAATCCTGGTTTTAACTGGAAATTTTTATCAGTAATTCTCACCTTGTACTGGATCTTCCGTTCGCTCTTTCTCAACTTGTTCCCAACACAGACCAATAATTTTTGGGGAATGAGCAGAATAGTGTTTATTGGCCTCTCCCTTTTATTAAAATGAGAAAAAAAATATTGTATCATCTTCAGTAAGATTTATCTGCTTCCTCAATATTATTGTGATTTTTTTAAATATCTGGCTCTGTTGGTTAGGCGTCTGCTGTCAGCATTAGTTGATCTTCTAAACCTAATTGTGGGTGATTTCAATTCCCCAAATGTCAAATGGAATCATCGTAATGTATTTCGTTGAGACTTTCTTCATCGTCTAAAGTGTCACTTAATGTTATGGCTTTGTCACTTCTTCACTCATGTAGTTTCATCTGAACCATCGTGAGGTCACTCTAGACATAGTGCACAAATTCTGAAGTATGTGTGAGCACCGAGCAGTGAATTGGATCTTCTTGTACCTGCTGAATCACATCACTCAGCTGTCAATTAATCTACCTTCACCTCGTATTCCATGTGCATATGCTCCTCATTTTAATCTCTGTAAGACAAATAAACATTGTTGTCACCTAAATTAAATTTCATCAATTATCATTAGGATTGATGAAATATGAAGTAAAGCTTTTCTGTAATTCTAAAAGCAATAAATCCCTTTTCTGTTATTATTATCAATAACCTTCTCTAGTTGTTTTTCCAATCATCAGTGCTGCTAATCAGTAGAAATTCCTTCATTGGTTATTGCTAGGATTCTGGTTTTTTCTTCTTTCTAAAGTTTTTTCCCTATTTCCTTCAAAGACAACTGAGTAAATTATAATTACTCAGTTTCTCTTCTGTTTTAAATTCAAGTTGGAAATTTTGATGTTTATAGTTCTGAAGTAAATAGACCTAGCCTACAGTATTTACTGGCTTCAAGCGACAGATTACAAATATAAATTGTAACATAATCCCCCAGACTCTTTTAGTACTGTCACACCGATAACAACCATAAAGCGGATGCCATGTCGGTATTATGAGGACCTATTGCCTACAATCTCAACATTTGTTTCTAAGTAACTAACTTAGTTACAGCACTGTACCACTAGTCTCAAGTTGACAAAGTAGCTAAATTTGTATGACTTTTCTCGATTTGAATAAGTAACCAACTGCATTGAAGGCAGGAGTGCTTAGTATAGTTACAAACATACATATCCCTTGGTCGTCTCAATTAACCATTCATATGGCATCCTTACGCAGCTGTCAATAATGTGCTCTCTATGATGGTTGGTTTGTGTTTGGTTGGTTAATTAGATAGTTGGCAAAAACAGTAATTTAACCCTTTGGCTTCCGCGGTACCACTGAAAATTTAAATTTTTTTGGTATTTATGCAGTTTCTTGCCACCAAATTTGGAACATTTTGCTTGAAAAGGGTCTAAAATTGGCTGTATTTTCATGAGATATGCTTTTTATTCCGTGGTAATAATGTATTTTACCGAAAAATTCTAAAAAACCCTATCTCAACTTTCAGTTTTTTTTCATATTTCCGTTAATTTAAATGGTATTTTAATATTTTTTTTTAATTTGATGTGGTTTTTAGCGCTGAATACAAATTTGAAAACTATTTTGGTCTATTACAAATATTTCTTGAGATATAACGAAAAAACTACTATCGCGGCGAATCGCAATTAGCAACTATTAAGTGATCATTAAATACAACAACTATTAATCACAAAAACCGAATTCACCTACATTCCCGCCGGAGGCCAAACAATGGAATTTAACACAAATTACGAATTTCTGTTGAGAAAATAGACAGTTAGGATAGTAGTTTTTCCGTTATATTTCAAGAAATATTTGTAATAGACCAAAATAGTTTTCAAATTTGTATTCAGCGCAAAAAAACACATCAAAATAATAAAATATGATTAACTACCATTTAAATTAACGGAAATATGACAAAAATACTAAAAATTGTGACAATGGTTTTTTCAAAATGTTCGGTAATATATGTTATTTCTGTGGAATAAAAAGCATATCTCGTGAAAATACAGCCAATCCTAGACCCATTTCAAGCAAAATATTCCAAATTTGTTCGGTGGCAAGAAACTGCATAAATACCACATGAATTTTTCAAGCTGAAAAAATAATTTTACTACAAAACCAGTTATATATTTGGTGTTCAGCATAAAAAAACACGAGAAATGAAAAAAGGTTGTCGAAATATAAGTTAACGATCTTTAAAAAAGTTAGTTTTTTCACTATCAGATAAAAAACTAGTTTTTCGATTTTTTTTGTATAAAACGAGTTTTCCGTGGATGAAATCAAACTCCTCAAGAGATGTAAATCTCATATTTCACCACTTTTTCAATATAAAATCGTATTTTCAGAGGTGGGAAGAAAGTGCACTGTTACCATTTTTTTAAAATATTTGTTGCAAAGTTGTTTATAGTTATTTTTAATATAACCGGTTAAAATTGAGAGAGAAACTCATAGCAAAAAATACAAAACACGACAAAAAGTTTAAAGATATTTTGATAAATAAAGAAATTCTGGCGAAATAAACAAATCTATGCAATATTGCAAAAATCATGCCTGGGAGTCTTCACGCACCAAAGTAGAAATTGCATGGGAACATAGAGGTTATTAAAAATGTTTAAATCTCTTGTTTGGATTTTATCAAGCCATAGATCTGATTTAATTCAGAAGTTGGGACAGTAGCTTGAGGCCAACTTGGCTATCAATGAAGATCTGTAGCTTCAAACTAGCTGTACAGATACACTTCTCCCAGTAAGGAAAGAAGAAACCCACAAATGAGCAGGACCTCTCATGCCAACGAGGAAGAACTGAACACACCATAACATAATTTGACATTAATGCACGAAGGGGGCTAGTAGTAGTTTGATATTGATTAGGATCACTAGAATATTGGTTACTAGAGTATTAAGCCCTATTAATTTTTTGTTTAACTACTTTGAACTATCAGATATTATTTTACAAATGTTAACTTAAATATAAATATGTAAATTACTTTGTAAATGAGTAAGAAAATTGGCTATGCTACAGTGCTTACTGTTCATTATTCTTAATACTTCTAATTGGTTATGGTTCATGGTTGACTCATGCACCATAAATTTCGTAGAAAATGTACAAGGTTAAACTAAAAACATATATGACTTAAATTTGAAATCAATTTACCTCCTTGTTTCCGGATATTCCTGAAATGTATACTTTAACAACCATGTTGTATAATAATGTCGGCTGTCACTATAAAAATAGAACAGCTTTTTCCAATTAAATACCCTACGACAATAACTTGACAAAACAACACGCAGACAGCAGACAGACAGTCTTTCAGTTTCAACTCACTCAACCAACCAAACACTCGAATTCTTACTCAGCCAGTCAGCCAACCAAACGACAACTCCCTCCACTCCACTTCTACTCCCTCTCCTCCTCTTACTCAATATTCAGATTAAGTTTTTTTAGCCAATGTAACAAAAAAGCTAATGGCTAAAACAGCTGGTGTTACTAGCAGGAATGTGACAATCAATAGTGAAATGAAATTATCAGTTCAATACCATATACATAATATGGTAATAAATCAGGCCAAAACAGTAAGCAATATAGTGTCCATAATTCATGGACAGACTGTATATAAAAGGTCAATTATTGGGCAAAAACGAACACTAATTTCCTCATTCAAAATATGGTACATGACATGAAGTTAATAATAGTCTGTACTTTGCCATAAACCTTCTGAAGGTCTATGCTATTGCTGACAGGAATTGGCCACAATTTCGTTTGATATTTTTAATTAAGCATATTTTTATTTAACCCTTTCCTGAGAAATGTGAGGATGTGCGAAGCTTTGACAGACAGATTCAAACTCAAAACTCTTTATTCCGCAGATAAAATTATTTACGTGGAACAAGTCAAATATAGATCAAGTTAATCTACATAAAATTAAATAAAACATCAGTTGTTTCATAAGATAATAATGTGAAGATATATTACATAAATTAACAAGTATATCCAATTAATCATTTATATTGGCTGAATTATAGTCCTCAACGCCCAATGGTGTAGAAGGCACCGTCCATCAAGAATCCTCTCGCCTTCCTCTCAAAAGCCTGACTACAGCTCTCCTCTCTGATTTCATTAGGCAAAGAATTGTAGAGTGAAACGCCTGCATATTCTAAATAACGTTCAAAGAATACTGCTTTATGTTTAGGAATTGGCAATTTATGTTTGTTTCGAAGGCTGTATTAGGTTAGATGGATTATTGACAAATGAACTATAGTGTTCTTTAAGAAATGTGAAACACTAAAAAATATATAAACAGGGTAAGGTAAATATTTTATTGGTTTTAAAATGTTGTTTGCAGGAATCTCGATAGTTTAGTTTGAAAACTGCTCTTACGGATTTCTTTTGGAGCCTAAACAAAAGTTTAGTCTGTGTACTTTCGCTAACCCAAATAGATACCCCATAACATAAATAAAGGAAACCAACCCGTATTATGCAGTTAGGAGAAGACGGGTGTCACACACTTTTGAAAGGGGCCTAATAACAAAAATCCCTAAAGCAATTTTTGTTAATCAACATTTCAATGTGACTTTGGAATTTCAAGTGATTGTCCAGGATAATACCAAGAAATGTTGTCTCATTAAAGGGTTTCAATTCCGAACCATTATCTAAAAGATCTACGTCAACTGTTTTAGATAAGTTAGAGATTCTAACATTGACTAAATTGGTCTTTGAAAGATTTATTGAAAGCTTATTGTTATGAAACCATTGCATGACACAATTTATTTCATAATAGGCTTTTCCTTTCAGATGCAATGCTCCAACGGCAAGTGACTTGCCGTCCGCAAACAGGCAAAGCAGAGGCTGACGAATTCCCAGACATTTACGAACAACAGAAAGGGGAGTGGCCCAAGTACAGAGCTTTGGGGCACTCCAACATCAATCAAAGATTGATAAGAATTCACATATCTAAGGAAGCCATTCGCGTCTTCAAACTGTAGCTGTACAGATACACTTCTCCCAGTAAGGAAAGAAGAGACCCACAAATGAGCAGGACCTCTCACGCCAACGAGGAAGAGCTCACGTAATAGCCGTTCATGGTTTATCAAGTCAAACGCCTTGGTGAGGTCAATAAAAACACTGAGGCTTACATTCCTAGCATCTAGAGCTCTCAAAATTACAGATATCAAAGAGTGTACTGCGTCAGCAATTGGTCTATTCTTAGTAAGTTGTTTCTCAGTAATAAATCTCAAAGTCTCTTCACAAACAACTTTTCTAAGTCCTTGGAAGTCAGCGAGAGGGCCTGTACTGATTGTAGTCTGTTCTATATCCTTTCTTGTGAATAGGACGAATAATAGCATATTTCAGGAAACATGTCGCTTTCTAATGATAGATTAATTAGATAAGAAAGAATATACGAGCTGATATACAAATAACCTCTTTCAAGAATTTGGATGAGATGTTATCCGGTCCAGAAGATGTTTTTGGTTTCATCTGTCTGACGATGTCATTGACTTCATACTCAGAGACTGGGCCAAAGAACAAGGAATAGACACTACAACCTATGTGATTCAAAGATTCAGGAAAGACAAAATATCCTCATCTAACATATGTTCTGTCAACAAAAAGAAATCACAAATTGTATCAACTACTTCTTGAGGGTTCTTTATATGATTGCTCTCTCCATCAAACAAAGAAACATTTTGTGTTGGAGATCCTTAGATTCTTTAAAGCGTCTTTAGATCCTTATTGTGACATTCTAGAGTGTTTTTGAAACATTAGAATGACTTGAAACCTTTTCGTGAATTCTTTTACCTTTTTCCTGGCGAACAGCTTTACTACATTCTCTTAACTCTTTTGTAGGACACTCGAAGGGGATGAGTGGAATCAAAAGTCTTACTTTTTTCATAGAGATCTCGAAGATTTGCTCTCATCCTGAAAATATTGCAATTTAGATTTGGTCGACAACAATTTGATGTTGCAGACAGACATACATGGTTTCATAGACATCAGCTTATCATTAAGATGTGTTTTTTTAAACAATCGTATGTTTCTTATTCTTTTTAAATATTTTAAGAGGTGACGTACTGTCAAAGCAATGGACAACGGTGAATGAGAAATAAACGTACATATGAATAGTATCAGAACAGCTAAGCATTTCAGCCCATGCCAAAAGATTGGTATTTAGCTGGTAAACAAAAATATCACGGTGCAGACTGACCACAAGCCACTTGAGGTTATGTTTAGAAAGTCACAGCTTAGTGTACCAAACAGACTACAATCTATGATTCTTAAGCTTCAGCATTATACTTTTAATGTAGCGCGCGTAAGAAGAAAATATTTTATGTACGCTTACACTCTTTCCGAGATTGGTCAACCAGAGGAGAGGACTCCAATTAATTGAAACGATTAACAAATTCGAAGATACACCAATGTCCTCACAAAGAGTTTGCAATGAGACTTTGAAGAATGATGTAGAGAATGATCTGAAAAATGTGTTAATAACAAATTTCCAACTACCATAATATTTTTATAAAATTAGAATATAACATAAAACTATACCATTCGACTTTTTTTGTAAGTACAAAGATTTTACGATACTGCATACAGATAAGTTCTATGTTGGTCCTTTTTCAGGATAAACAGTTAAAATTCACATTTCAAAAAACTGTTTACTTGAAAATTCTTCAGAGCAGCCAGTATAAATAGTCAATTGTATGTTTTTAAGTTGTTGAAAAATATAAATAATGCACGAACAAGTACGGTATCGGTAAAATTTTACCATAAAGTTATTTTTAATGTCTTTTTATTTTTTAATGTACAGATTTTTTTTTTTTTTTTTTTTTTGCAGAACTTCAGATAGTAGTATAACTTACCTGTAGAAAATGTGTCTATGAAAAAACTAACCTATTCAATTTATGACCAAAATTTATACAAAATTGAATTATAAGTTTAAGTCAAGTCTATTAGTTCTCATTTACCATATTAATATTTAAAAGAGCTATACATAATAATTAATTGTATATTTAGTAATATCTTTGGTTAAATAGTACTATAAACAGCATAGATGCCGATCATACAGTTTCTAGATTATCTTTATCTGATTGATACCTAAACATCCAACAAAACCCAAACACTACTTAAATTTATTTATTTGGAAATGCAGTCGCAAATTATATCACCTATTGGCCCCCCTGTGCCTACGCACTAGCTTACGTGCGGGGAGTTTCACTGAAAGACTTATTTAATTTGTTTCTTGATAAGACGATTGTGATTATAAAAAGTGTATCTATAGGATTAGAATAAATTGTGTTTGGTTAGATAAGAAAAGAAAAAAAAACTCTTTCTTCGGTCGAAAGAATATGTTACTGCAATGCAAAGCCATAACACACAAGAATAGATAAATTACTTTGAAAATAAAAATTGTTTTTTTCCGTTGCTAAAAAAGAATAATTATAAATAACTCATATATATATATATATATATATATATATATATATATATATATATATATATATATATATATATATATATATATATATATATATATATATAAAATATAAGCATAGACCAAACATAATTTACTTACTTAATCTCTGCTATTGGAGATTTTTCAACAACGGAAAAATGTTTTTAAAAAAATCAAACTATTTTATTTTATTTATAAGTATTTCATCTATTCACTGTGTGTAGTGGCTTTGCATTGCATGAACATATTCTTTCGACCAAAGAAACAGTTTTTTTCTTTTCTTACCTAACCAAACCTCAATCTATTCTAATCCTATATACAGGGTGTTACAAAAAATTGGGTTGGCTATGCATTTTCATATTCTATGTGTGATTGTAAGCTAAAAATGAAAACAGTACAAATAAACGTCACACAACACAAATTTATTACAATATAAGCACAAAATGCACAAATATTATGGTGATCGATTTCGGTGAACCACGCTCACCTTCCTCAGACCAGAGGGATTCACAAAAGAATGGAAAACGGTGTTCAACAACTCAATTTATAGGCCTATGATCACGTGACCCCATTGGCTGGAATCGTCAAAATGGCGGCTGCTGTGATATTATTGGTTAATTCCTATTGTCTGTTACTTCTCTTCTTTTATTCGCTGAAAATACATTATTAAAAACTATTTCGGAATCAAAATTAACCTGTTCATTCATTAATTTATCACGATCCTTACATTTTTCTTTAAAAATAAATAACTCTTCCCAAGCATTCATGTTACGACCCTTCTTACAAAATTTTAGAATATCTACATTTTCATCTATTTTATTCAAACTGTGGGTACAATTCAGAAGGTGTTTAGCTACATTAGATCTTTCAGGTTTATTATTTTTAAAAGCAGAGACATGGTTTTTATATCGTTTGCTAAAATTTACAGTCTGACCTATGTAAAACATATTACAATCATTACAGTTAATCCTATATATTCCTGAATTATTAAATTTATCTTCACTTTCAATATTCGGGTGTAGAATGTTGGACATAGTATTACAAGTTTTAAAAGCTACTGATAAATTGAATTTCTTAAATCTGTTACCAACTCTTTGTGTAAATGGCCCATTGTAATGGATGGATACATACTTCTTTTGTTCTTTATCGGATTTTTCTTTTTTAAGTGTTGTTTGTCTATCGTCTCGAATTTTGTTTTCTATTTTCTTTTTTATTCTACTTCCAATTTCATCAATCATTGATGCTTTGTATCCATTTGCAATAGCTATTGATTTTATTAAATTTATTTCCTGTTTTCTATCTGCAACACTTAATGGTATTGAATACGCCCTATATAACATACTTCTGAAGCTAGCTGTTTTGTGAGACGGGGGATGGACAGAACTGTTATTTATGGTACAATTGGTTTGAGAAGGTTTCCTGAAAATTCTATATGAAAGTTTGTTATGATCACGAATTATTTTTAGATCCAAAAAGTTAATTTCATTCATAGATTCAAATTCACTGGTAAAACTAAGCTTCTGGTGGTGACAATTAAGTATATTTAACATATCATCTAAGTCATTACATGATTTCTCGTTAAACAAAACCAGAATATCATCGACATAACGGATGTAAAATATGATATCATGTTCCTTTTTTAATTTATCTAAAATGGAGTCTTCATGATACTGTAAATAAACTTCTGATAAAATGGCTGACAGTGGACTACCCATAGCTAAACCATCGTTTTGTAAGTAAAATTTGTTATTGAAACGGAAGTAATTTTGTTTCAAGACAGTTTTGAGCAACTTTACAATTTTATTTACATACATTTTTTCATATTGTTGTTCTACAAGTTTTTCCTTAACTAAGTTAATCACTTCATCAACTGGAATATTAGTGTATAGATTACATATGTCAAATGAGGCTAACCCGGCTAAAAATGAAAAATAATACTTTTTCAATTTCCGCTTAGTTTAGCAGCTAGATGCCATTTTTTTCATGAAACATTTAAAATCTTTGTTGTATCTTTACGGTTATTAAAAAACTTGGTAAATAGGCTCATGTTAGAAGTTAAAATATAATTAACCAAATTTGAAATTACCTTTATTATTTTCAAAATAGCGGCCATTTTATTTTTATTTTAACAACTATCTAAAAAATAACACTGGTTTTATAACATTTGTGTAAGTCACAAAAAGTTTGCTGTAAACAGCTTCCCCTTTCCAATGATATCTCATTTGTAAAAATCGCTTAAGAAATAATTATTTTATGAATTAACTTTATAATAGAATGTCCATCCTATTATGCAGTGTTTCTATCTCATTAAATAATTTTGATTGATTAATACAAAACCAGGACCTGTAATGTAAAGCGTTTAAAGCAGTCTTAATCATACTTTGAATTAACGAGGAAAATCAAAAGTATCAACCCACTGTAAAAAATAAAATAACTGTATATAATTTTAACAATATAAATTCAATTAGAAAATTATTGGTGCTAGAGGAACAAATAATCAATCATTTGTCTATACATTTCCAAAATTAGCTTTGGAAATCTCAAGCGTTTTACAATACTATAAAAAATTTTGAAGTATTATTTATATTCAACATGATATCAACTGGAGAGATATTTTAGTAACATCTTCATTTTACTCGTGCCTTCAGCTGTTTGATACGTTTCTGTGTAAAACTGTGTTTATTTCGTTCCGATATTTTTTTAGAAATATTTAATAATTATTGTTCTTTTTAATTGTAAAAATACTTAAAATATGTAAGGAAATTCGCGTTTTTGTGTTTACTGGTGTATTTTCTTAACAATATATTGATCTGAACCTAATTGTAAAGTAAATGAATACCTCAAAGGTTAACCCGTCAAATGTAAACAAATTATTGTTCATTGATGTGGCAAATGACCACAATTATTGCTCTAATGAAGGGATAGTAACTGAATCACTTGGACACACTCTTCCCAAGCAACGTGAAGATGAGACACCAAACACAAACGGTTGGCAAAGGGTGCCGATCAGAAATAAGAGACTTTTGCCCTCAGGTAATGGGTTGGATGTTAAAAAACCTTGTCAAAGGTCTGATATGAACAATCCTATCAACTTACGCAATAGTTTTGAGTGTCTAAATAATCCAAAACAAACTGCAGATGAAGAAATGTCTCATGACCAAGACGCCAACAAGGCAGAGGTAAGACCTCCACCAATATTTGTCCCAAACATTTCCGATATTAAGAGTATGATTGTAAGTATTGAAAAAGTGATAACAAAGGATTCTTATTCATACAAATGTATTACCAGAGACAAGGTAAAAATTAATGCTGTAAACATCGATGCATACCGTACCCTAGTCAAACATTTAACTGACATGAAGGTAAGCTTTCACACTTATCAAATTAAACAGGACAGGGCCTACAGAGTTGTGCTTAAAAACATGCACTTTTCCACTGAACTTCAGGATATAAAAGCAGCTATAGAAGATCATGGTTATGCTGTTAGAAACATATCAAATCTGAAAAGTTCTAGATCTAAAGATCCTCTGTCTATATTTTTTGTAGACTTAGAGCCCGCACCCAATAACAAGGACATTTTCAATGTACAGTTCTTACTAAATGCTAGAATTGTATTCGAACCTCCCTATAAACGTAATGACGTGGTACAGTGCAAAAAGTGTCAACGGTACGGGCATACCAAATCCTACTGTTGGTACAAAAATCGCTGTGTGAAATGCGGTTCTGATCACCATACAAATAGTTGTAACAAATCTAAGGAATCTCCGGCTACATGTGTACTATGCGATGGGGAGCACCCTGCCAATTATAAAGGATGCTCTGTATATAGAGATGTTAAAAACAAAGCTTTCCCTACTTTACGTTTGAATGTTTCAAAAGGACCAGGGACTTCTTCACCACCGGGGAAAGACAAAGTTGTTAAAAACTTACAATCGCCTATTGCCCAGCCTCGAGAATCTTCTTTAACAACAACTACATCATCTCTGACTTACGCAGGCGTAACATCAGGTCGAACAAATGCGGAAGAAAATTTAAATTAATTAATCAAAGGATTTCTAAACAAATTTGAAATGCTCATGTCACAACAAGCCCAACAAGTAGGTAAACTGATCAACCTTCTAACAACCGTCATCTCAAAACTAAAATGACTAACTTCTATAGGATTGGTCTTTGGAATGCCAACGGCTTGGCCCAACATAGCCAGGATATTAAGATTTTTATTTCAATGCATAAAATTGATATAATGCTAATAACTGAAACACATTTTACTGCCTTAAATTACTTTAAAATTCCAAATTTTTCTATTTATAGCACCAACCACCCCGACAATACACTCATGGGGGAAGTGCTGTTTTAATTAAAACTAATATCAAACATCATGAAATTTCAAAATTTCAGCACAATGATTTTCAAGCTACCAGTGTTGTGGTTGAAGATTGGATGGGTCCTTTGACAATTTCTTCCCTTTACTGTCCGCCCAGATTTAACATATCAGACCAGCGATTCAATCAGTTTTTCAGCTCACTTGGTCCTCACTTCCTGGCAGGAGGTGACTACAATGCTAAACATGTAATGTGGGGATCAAGACTAGTAAATCCTCGGGGAAGAAATCTGCTAAAATGTATAGATAATAATAATTTACATTATTTATCAACTGGTCATCCTACTTATTGGCCAACTGATGTAAATAAAATCCCAGACCTGCTTGACTTTTTTGTAACCAAAGGGATTTCTCAAAATTACGTGGATATCACCTCATCTCTTGATCTTTCATCTGATCATTCACCTTTGATACTGACTATAAGCTCGTCTATTATGTTAAAGGAAAAACCTCCTACACTGTCAGACAAAAATACTAATTGGGATCAATTTCGAGAGTTGTTGAACAATACCTTAAATCTGACCATTCCCTTAAAAACCGGAGGAGACATAGATAATGCAGTTGAAATATTCACTTCTTCCGTTCAGGCTTCTGCTTGGAAATCAACTCCGGAACTGCGTAGTGAAACTATTAAACAAATTAACTATCCGTTTTACATAAAACAAAAGATTGCTGAGAAACGTCGCTTGCGAAGAATCTGGCAACATTCAAGAAATGCTGTTGATAAAACAAACTTCAACCGGGCCTCCCAACAGCTGAAAAGAATGTTGCATGATATAAACAATGTTTGGTTTCAGGAATTCACATCAACCCTTTCTCCCACTGAGGCGACTGATTACTCATTATGGAAAGTGACGAAAAGGATGACGCAGCCACAAGTCCCAATCCCTCCTATTTCCAAGCCTGACGGTTCTTGGGCTAAAAGTAGCATGGAAAAGGCAGACTTGTTTGCTAACCATTTTTCAAATGTATTCAAACCTAATCCTGTAAACAGATGTAATGACATTGGTCCAAATGTTAAAGAATTTCTTGACTCACCTAATCAGCTTGAAATGCCAATAACCTCTTTCAAACCATCAGAAGTAAAGGGAGCAATCGAAGGACTTAGTGCTAAAAAATCTCCTGGCTATGACCTTATTACAGGAAAGGTGCTAAAAGAGCTCCCTAGGAAAGCGATTGTTTTCCTTACTATATTGTTCAACGCCATGTTGAGACTCGAGTACATTCCATCTCAGTGGAAGGTAGCTGACATTATTGTTATTCTGAAACCTGGTAAACCACCTCATCAGGTTACTTCATACAGACCGATAAGTCTCCTACCGGTTCCATCAAAACTGTTTGAAAAATTGTTTTTGAAACGATTAAATCCATTATTAACTGAGCTAAATTTACTTCCAAATCATCAGTTCGGATTTCGACCTAACCATTCAAAAATTGAACAGGTGCATCGAGTTGTTGATAAAATCAGGCAAACCTTAGAAAAAAAGGAATTTTGCTCAGCAGCATTTTTCGATATAAGCCAGGCTTTTGATAAAGTCTGGCATGATGGGCTGTTGTTCAAAATTAAATTACTTCTACCTCATAATTTCTACAATCTAATAAAATCTTACCTATCCCAACGATACTTTAGAATAAAATTTCAAAATTGTTATTCAAATCTAAAATTAATTGAATCTGGAGTTCCACAGGGTAGTGTATTGGGCTCTTTATTGTACACAATATTCACAGCTGATATTCCAACTCACCAAGAAACTCTAACTGCAACATTTGCAGATGATACTGCAGTCCTTGCTTCTCATCGGAACCCTTTTACAGCTTCTCAGATCTTGCAAGATGTTTTAAATTCAATGACAGATTGGATAAAACGTTGGAGAATACAAATAAACGAGAGTAAATCTATACACATTACATTTACGCTTAATTCGGAAAACTGTCCAAATGTTTCCTTAAACAACACTCTACTAACTCAACGAAATGATGTTAAATATCTAGGAATTTACTTAGATAGGCGACTGACATGGCAGATAAATATCTGGAATAAACGATTGCAACTAAATACAAAATTTTCTAAAATGTATTGGCTTTTTGGAAAAAGATCCCACCTCTCCACTGAAAATAAACTATTACTGTACAAAGTTGTCTTGAAGCCAGTGTGGACATATGGCATACAGTTGTGGGGGACAGCATCATTATCAAATCTGAACATTATTCAACGTTTCCAGTCAAAGGTACTGCGAACTATATTGCAAGCTCCATGGTATGTTAGGAATGCAGTAATCCACAAAGAGACAAGAATTGACTACGTGCAAGATGAAATCTCAAAGTTTAGTTTGCGTTACATACAGAAGCTTGAAGCACATGAAAACCATCTTGCTGTGAATTTGTTGGACAGTAGTCAATACATTTATAGACTAAAAAGGCATGACTTCCTTAGTTTAAGTGAACGTTTTTAAACCATTATGTTGTTTACAGTCTTTGGAAGGTAATCAACCATTATTATTTAAAATAGATCGAATTTACTTATTGTTCATTATTGAATAGATTGTAAATATTAAATAAATGTTAAAAAAAATCTTCATTTTACTAAAGAAATCTGTATTTAGCATTCTTTGTTTATTTGGCAACCCCATTCAGGGATAGTAGCCTGTGTTATTCTTAATGGATAACAATAACAATTTAGGTAGGGAATTAGTTTTCAAATATAGGGAGAAAGTGTCATTATCGGTTGGCTACAGCTCAAGGCAGCTGGCAAACCGACTACAACTGCAAGCAGACAAAGATTCAGATTCAAACCTTAACCTTAATCAAGCACAAACATTGAACAATTAACCTCAACATAACTTGATAGTTTCAAAATAGAAGAGCCATCCGTGAAATCTGTACACTGATACTGAGTGATAGTTTTAATTTATTTATTTGTGATGTTTTTCTAATTGTTCCTGGAAATTTATTATGGTAGTGGCACAAGCTGAACACATTTACAATAGTAACATGGGCTCTGTTGGTGGTGGTGATATGAATGGATGTGTTGGCATAGTTAGGCCTGATTTAATAACAAGCCAGAAAACTGACATAATTGAAGAATATGGACCAAATTTGAAAATACTGCCATCAAACAATCAAGTTCGTGAGCTTCAAACCATTTTGAGAGATCGGTAAGTCTCTTTTTTTAGACCTATATTTTATGTCTGTATAAAACTGACTAATAAGTTATTTTCATTCATTAAAAATAAAATGTAAATATGAAAGAGGAAAGGTTTGTTGGTACTAAGGATTAAGGAAGCCTTGTTTGACATTGTTACTACTAGAATCAACACCACTGTCAATTAGGCTATACCATTTTCTCAGTCACATTTAGTATACCTACCTTCATTAATAAAGTGCCACATAACGTTTTATTCTTCACCATCGATGAAACCTTAATTTTTCTTTTGGCTATCTCTCATTAAAGTATGCTACATGCTAAGTCATTTTTGAACCATCAGGTGAGTATAGTGTATAAATATGCATGAGTCAATTAGTGCCATAGATTTTTCATTTCAAATGAAGTCATCGACTTATAATACTAACTGGTGTTACAAAACATTGAGAAGCCAATTCTACTTCCCTGGCATTCTAACAAAGCAGGTCTTGATATTATTGTTTAGTATATCAAGTTAACCCATTAACTGGCAGTGGTAACACTGTACTAGCACAACTTTTTTTTAAGGAATGTAGGCTTCATTTCTTGTAACTCTAGATCTTCTAATATTTAGTGATTTTTTATTACATGTCATATTTTATTCTTTTCAGCATATCCCAAAAAATATTTACACATACAATAATAGTATTCATACATTTAATGTAGTTTATGTTTACCTATATACCATCACCACTTTAGGTGTATGGGTGCGTGGGAGGGTTATCACCACTGTCAGAATACGGGTGGGTGGGAGGGCTATCACCACTGTCATTGTACGGGTGGGTGGGAGGGCCATCACCAGTATAGGAGTATGGGTGCGTGGGAGGGTTATTACCACTGTTGGTGTATGGGTGCATGGGAGAACCCTCCGTTATTACCACTGTTAGTGTACGGGTGGGTGGGAGAGCCATCACCAGTGTAGGAGTATGGGTGCGGGGGAGGGATATCACCACTGTAGGTGTATTAGTACAACTGTTGCAATGCTGTCATTGTCATTTGTCGCCACAACATTCTATTCACCCTTTATATTTACCCTCTGTACTGTAAGCAATTAATTGCCAGGCTAGAGCAAAGGTAATAGATAAAATGCTACAACACAGTCAGCAATCGATAACGTCATCACAAACCTTCGCAAGTGTCGCAGTTTCTGTGGTCAAATACAGCCATTTTGGACCACTACGGCCAAGAGGCTATTTTTAGTAGAATACAAATCGTAAGGAAGCCCAATATTACAAAAACTAAGAGACACAAGGCCAGGAAACATAGCTCTCCTCAACGCTTCTCTTTCCAGAGAGACATGAGATGTATTAAATTCAACTTAATGTATAAAACAGCAATTTAGATTTTTCTTAGATCGCCTTAATTACTATCTCAGTAAGTGCTGTTATACAAAAACAATCAAAGTTCGCCCCAAAAAGGTGAACAATAAATAGATCTTAAAAGGAATTTTAGTTTCGAGAGAAAAATTCAAATTTTTCTCCAAAATTCAAAAAACAACTACGTATGTATATTTGGAATACCTGAAAACTTTCTTGATATGTTATTAATAATTATAATAATAATATGTTATTAATTTCTAAATATACCGAGTATAATGATAGATTCAGAAGTATATTAATTGGTTATATTCTTATTCTATCCACACCAGAGGAATTTTTTACTGTCAGTACTAACGTTGTTAAGGGATAACGGTCCAAACCCATCAAGCAAATGTTAGGTGGACCTCCTAGGATTTGAACCTGTGGCCTCTGCATATGAAGCAGAAGTGCCAACCACTAGACTAGTAATAGGCATAGTTATATATAAATATAGTTATACATAACTGGCAATAAAAATACGGACATCTACCCGTTTTTTTTTACGGTACAGACACAGACACATAATGCAAAACACAAACTGCCCTTACAAAATACCGATGTATGCAAAGGTGTTTTAGAAATATACGTTCACATGACGATCTACCTGGCATTTTCCTGAGATACAGGGATATTGACCCACCCATACACGTACAGTGGTATTGACCCACCCACACTCGTACAGTGGTATTGACCCAACCACCCATCCATACATGTACAGTGGTATTGACCCACCTACCCACCCATACACGTATAGTGGTATTGACCCACCCATACACGTACAGTGGTATTGACCCACCTACCCACCCATACACGTACAGTGGTATTGTACAGTATTATATTAACTGGCAGTGGTAACACTGTACTAGCACAACTTTTTTTAAGGAATGTAGGCTTCATTTCTTGTAACTCTAGATCTTCTAATATTTAGTGATTTTTTATTACATGTCATATTTTATTCTTTTCAGCATATCCCAAAAAATATTTACACATACAATAATAGTATTCATACATTTAATGTAGTTTATGTTTACCTATATACCATCACCACTTTAGGTGTATAGGTGCGTGGGAGGGTTATCACCACTGTCAGAATACGGGTGGGTGGGAGGGCTATCACCACTGTCATTGTGTTGTATATTTACTGGCCTCCCATACACTTACAGTGGTACTGGCCCACCCGCCAACCCATACACGTACAGTGATACTGGTTCCCGCCCTCCCACACACGTACATTGGTACTGACCGACCCGCCCTCTTATACAGGTACGGTCATTTACCCACCCGCCCACCCATACACGTACGGTGGAATTAACCTACCCGCCCACCCATACACGTACGGTGGAATTAATTAACAATACCCATCTAAGGCCAACCCTATCAAAAACACGACCTTACTGAAACTGAACATTTCCAGTGCTAGCACACTTAGTAGTTCGATTGCAAAAACCTTGCCATATTCGTGATCACCACAAACATTCGCAAATGTTTCAGTACATTCGCATTGATATACGCAGAACATTCGCAAAATACGTACAGTAGTATTGACCCACCCGCCCAGCCATACACGTACAGTGGTATTGACCCACCCACCCACCCATACACGTACATTTGGTATTGACCCACTCGCCCACCCATACACGGACAGTTATACATAAATCTGCAATCACAATTCATAATGTGGCTATATTATGTAGCTAAATGTATAAGTTGGTTCACCAGTTAGGGCTACTAGTTTAATAAAATGAATAATAACTATAAAAGGGTACTTAATTATAGTTATTATTCAATTTTATGTAGCTAAAATTGATCTGTAGCTGTTGTCTCAAGCAATTTAACCTAGCTGATTTTGTCATCATAATAAATTTCAATTGATAGATAAATCCTATTAAGTAAAAATATTTTTAATTTGTCCAAAGTGAAATTATAAATAATTTTAACATATAAGAACAAAACAACGCTAAATAAAAGTTTTAATTATGCGTCCGAAATTGGGGCAACACACTTATAATCCGGCTCTGCCATTTAGACAACAGCCACTATCACCGTATATCTGGCATTCACCAGTTTGATATGGAGACCATATGACAGCCATGTTCCAATACTGGGTGAATAAATGACCTGTTTAATCTTATGATAACAATTAAAAGTGATGATCTGAAGTCTGGTAGATCTCATTATAAGTCACCAAAGGTTCTAGGATCGTGTAAATTATATGGTTATGGAAGTATTTTTATCACTCCTAAGTCTTTTACTTAGGCCATTCTTTTAGAATTGGTTTCATTGCTGTTTGGTCTTACTATTGACCAGGACTTACACTTAATTTTAAGTATTTAATATTAAGTACTTTTAAGTAATTACTTGAATCTTTGTGACTTTGACTTTTGATGAGTACCATCACACTAGGTAAGTTTGATTGTAATGATCGGGCTTTACAAAATATTTTGATCAATTAAAAATAAGAAGTTCACATGATCAATGTACTGCTGAAGAAACAGTAAAGAAAGAACAACAGAAAGAAAAGCTCTCTATTGCTGGTCCTGCAGTAACTCTGTATAGTTTGGCCAACAAATTTGCTTTCTGTCAGGTCAAATATGAAGAAGGTTTCATATAAATCTGAAAGAGTGACTGCCAAAGAATATCAAAATACCCCTCGATTATTAAAGGCGCTTTTTTTAAACTAGCTTTCTTACAAGCAAACGCAAGATTTTGATGTGTTTATCAGAAAGGTTTAGTCTCTTTTTAAAGTTTAAAAACCTGTCTTCCCTGACCCTTTGTCTTTTAAAGGAGTATTTATGTTCCTTTAACATAGCTTACAACAAATTCAAAACCTCTTTTCTGCCCAGTCCCCATCCCCATTTTTGTAAGAATTTAATACAATTTTGTAAAGCGAAATAATATATTTCCTATTACACTAGCTTTGTTTATTTTACTAACATCTTGCAATATCATTAATTGCATTGCCTGAATGGTCATTAAGTGTTAAGAATCATCCCAATTTGTTTTTCTCATGTAATTTCTTACCATTTTTATTAGATGATCTTAGCTTATTAAAAAATTAAATCTTCAACAGAACTTAAAAAATTTAGCTAAGCAAATATTAAATTAGATGAGGTTTAATTAAGCCTTCACAAGAAAGTAGCTATGTTGATATGTTTGGGGCAAGTGTACTCTCATTAATTTTGCCCTAGAACAAAATTGTACACTTGCCCAACACGCAGAAATTAACTGGGGAGGTGTAGCCATAATTAGTATTATTAAGTTACAGAAATAGAGGTAATCTAAAGTTTTATTTGAAATCTACATGCAAAACTTATATACTATGGTTTTGGTTACCTACCTTATTGTCTGAGATCCTATTGTCCTTTATAAGGCTACTCGTTACATTAGTCAATGTGAAAATGAGAGTCATTCAACCACAATACAAATAAAACAAACACACGTTAAGACAAATACATAGATTTGGCAGACAAAACATTTTGGCAAATATCAAGTCCTCCCAACTACTGTGCTTAATGAAAAATTAAAATTCTCTACAAATATTTTATTTGATCGGATTACAAATTTGAATCAACCGATGAAAGAAGACAGAAGGCCAGAGAAATAACATTTTTTAAAGTCAAATAAGCATTGGATAACATCGTTCCAGCTGCACGCTCAATCCGGATCTAACCATCATATCAACCATCAATGTTATCATGTGTTTTATTATTTTTATTTTTATAAATATGTAATTTTTGTATAATGTTTTTAATGTGACTGTTTTGACAAGACTGTCATCATAAGTCTTGAAAAATACATTTTCTTTAATCAATCAAGACTTATGATGACCTCACAAGAGTGAATATTTTATGTATTTTGGCTTGAAAATGATTACATGAAGTAGTCGAAACCGGTCGCCATCTGATGACGTCTTGGGCCACTTGACGAAATTTAAGGTAATATAAACCTGTAATAAAATTAAATAGACTAAAAAAATTTCTCTTGACAAATTTTATAAAGATTTACAGTTTTTGAGTCATTTGAGTTAAAAAAATTAATATGGCCTCCATTTTGAAACAGAATATAAGAACAGAATGATAATTTTTTGCAAATGTATTTGTATGCTTGAGCAATATGCAAAATTTGAACTCAATCGGTCAAGCCCCTCTAGAGATATAAATTATTTATTTAAAAAAAAAACAAAATGGCAGATATCTGGGAAAAGAAGCATTTTAGGGCATACCTTTATAGGACATTTTTCTTTATTTGTCCATGAAATCATCTCTTGAAATATCTCCTCGCAATACGGATACACCCTGTATATTACAATAACGGGTGGATTTTACCCCTAAGGAAAAAACGCAACTTGTGCTCATATAACTTTTGAAGTAAAGTGTAAGGTGAGCTTAATTCCAAATTTTCAGAAAATTTGGTCTTTCTTGAAAACTTTTAGAGGTTTTACCTTATTTTCTATTTCAGTTACTGAACTACATATATAAACTGTAAAGATAAATTAAACTTAACCAGATAACATTACATAACCAACAATCAGTAGCAGCAAACACAAACAAAAAGTAGTAACAATGAACAGTATTATGCAGTGGCGGGCAGCTGTGACAGGCAGCAGTGGCGGGCAGCTGTGACATCACCAGTCCGTGGCTTATGTAGCCATGAGCCAACCTTGTGTTCTAGCTTTTTTGGACAAGGGGAACTGTGTCGTAATCGGGCATCTCTCCTTACTAAAAGCCACAAAAATTTAATTTAAATTTATCCTAATTAACAATCAAATTCCTGCTTACTCGCATTAATTGAACATACTAAAATTATTTGTGAACATTGCTAGTACATGCTTTACTGTCAATTATAACGGACTGTGCATTGCAACTATATACAGTAATAATTCCACGACCAAATTATCCAAGTCACTGAGGTTCATTTAAGCCACTCACTGATCGCACACTTACATACAGTGGACACAGGCACCTTTAGAGTCAATAATTTCTTGTGGTAAATGTATATGAAGACAATTTGTAAGATGAAAAGAAAAGAGAATCAGTCAATTATTCAGTCGAGGGATTAAAAACTAAAGCCAATTTTATTCATTGTTGCATGATTATGTTCCAAGTTCTACAACGTACAAATGAAATCATTTCTTACACTTAATTGGGAGACATTTAGGTATTTTACATTGAAAGTAAGTGTATTTTGGTCAAACCACATTTCAATTTTTATTAGGTATTCATATGACTAGCAATACACTTATTTCTTTTACCACCATTACCGTTAGAAAGAAGTGTGATTGGCAAATAAAAATAGCCACTAAAATAAATAAAAACACATACTAAAATAAATAACCACCAAAGTCTTACAATTTTAATGATTCTCTTCAGTTACTGGATCAATTTAATTGTTTTTATATCTTATATACTAGAATATAAAACAATCAGAAAAATACTAAATTTAACTTTAGGAAATTATAACATATCTCCAGACATGCCTTGTCTGATGTTATCGAGTTTATGTTGGTGTGCTTCAGTCAGCGCTTAATTGTTCAACTGTCATTGTTAAAATCGAGATCCAGGCCTCCAGAAAGGAGAATGTTTTGTTGATATGTTTGTTGTGATTTTAATATTCCTTTGAAGGATTCTGTTACATGTTTTACTCATTGAATGTGCCAAGAAAAATTGCAAACAGTTAGTCATATTACACTCTTATTGCCAGTCAGTGGGCTCGGCTGAATGGCCATGCTTCCTCAATTGGAATCAAAACACATCAGTAATACTAGTTAGAAGAATGAAAAGAATCACTTGTCATCATGATTGTCATATCTCATGTTACTGACAAACATCACAGACATACTGATGTCTGAACAATGGTGTTTGTTCAACAAAGCTTTATTACAATTTCCTGTTGTCAACTGATAAAATTTAAAATGTTATGTTTTACTGTTTTTTATTTATTTATTCTTAAGACACCGATCGTCAAGATATGGGTGAATATGGATTTTGAATCAGTGTATATGAATGAATGTAGTCATTGTTACAAACTAAGGCAGACTATTCCTTAGAAAGTGTAATTTGTTAATAGCCCAATGACAAATTAACAGCCGGTGGTTATCAACTGATCCCTTTCAAAATGTGTTACGACTCTGATTGGGATCGAACTGAGAACCTTTAGCTTATGAAGCTGGGATTGAACCATCTAAGCTACCAACCAATCATGCCTTCTAGGATGGCATATCCAAATATGAGAATAACCCTAGTTGATCAAGTTGGCTTAGTTGTAGAGAATTTTCTATACTTTTGTTAGATGTAGTGACTTAGGTATAAAAAAAAACACATGCAGACACAGGGTCTCTCGGTTAGTACTTATGTTATATATTTTTTAAATATACCTTTGAAATCTTTCTAGAGGTATTATTTATTGTATTAAAATTAAAACTTCTATCTATAAACATCAGAACTGTTATGTAAGTGTTGCTGACAATATTACTTGAAATGTAATTTTATCATCTCTGTAACATTTATTATTCCACATATTTATATTTTTCATAATAGTATATAATATTATAATGACAAGTCAATTGGTGATTATGTTTTTGGCTCACAAATAGAATTTAATTTTTACATAACTGCATTACAGTTAAATTCCCATGGAATTTCCTGAAATAATGGTACTTCAGTCAAGCGCCATACACAGATGTTTTCTTATTGGAATATATTATCAAATAATTATATGTAAGTTATTTCTTAACCGTTGGTTCACTGGTTTAGGAATTGCACTATGGAATCCAAAGTTCAAATTCCTAAGTGAGAAAATGATTGGTATTTGTACTCACTTATTGAATAAATTACAAAGCTGTAGACCCATGTACACTGGCAAGTGGACTTTTAATTAAGAAAATATGTTCAAGGTGATTTTATCTGCTATCATGTATATTGTTAATAAAAAATATTCATTTTCAGCAATACAACAAGAAGTGATTTCAAGTTCTATGCAGATCGCTTGGTAAGTTTTATATCTTAATAACTATAGTCAATATTATTTATTCATAACGGTACAGAAAGTGTGTACATTGAATAGCGTCGTCGTCTTAAACTTAATTCTAAATTGGAAAGAACTTAAAATTAAACTGTAAAAAATTAACTGTATATTTATATTTTCTATTCCCTAGATAACACAGTTACATTTTTCCTTTTATCCAAAATGAAGGTATAGTTTTTAGTATGACACATCTCCCAAATGTAAGAAAAATCAAAGTTGATCAAGTTTTGATATTGATGTAGGTTATTTTCTGTTTGCTCATAGACAAGAAGTAAACAGAGGTTGCATCTAATAGTGCACTAAATTTGTGTCGAATAGTTATTCAACTACTTTTCCATGTGATGATAGGGCCAGAACCTCGTCACTCCGTCCTTTTTTACCCCCAAATTCTGTAGGATTAACGTAGTAAACGTTCACTACGGCCATAAGAAAGTGACATCTGTGTCTCTTTCTCTGTGTTTTGATAGATTTTTTTACTTATTTTCTTGGATGTAAAACACACTACTTCTCAACTTCTGAAAAACAAGTGTTAAGGTTTTTAACGTACAAATCAAAAACTCAAAACAAAATATTTCCTTCAGGGAAATATGTATTTTGTTGTAAAAGGAGTTAAAATACAAACATCAACATAATTCATTATTAAGACACAATTCATAGATATAAGGGTGGACATGAGGAGCGAATGAGTGTAGTGAGCATGTAGTCATTGCTACTAAAACTAAGCTTGACTGTTCCTTAGAAAGAGCCAGGAGAACTAAGAGACATACAGATTTATGTGGATGTAATATTGGTCTGATTTTCAGCTGACAAGCTTGATTGTCAGTTCTCTTCCCTATATAATATCACCTGAGAAATGTGTTGATCACCAATTAACTTACAATTTAGATCAGATAATAACTAACTGTTTAATATTTCAAGTTAATTCTTTCAGGTTTTAGAAATCACAATCACATTGAAATAAAATATTAATAACATTTTTAGATCTTGCTAAAGCTGTTGACTCTTTAGATGGACAAAGACTATATTTTAAAATAAATTGTAGTATATAATAATGTTGTAGATTGGTTTAGAAATTATTTAGATACTAAGGAACAAAGAGTTCATAATGAACTTCGAATTTGTAGTAGTTTAGGGTAGTAGTCTTGGGACCAATGTTTTTCATCATTTATATTAATAATATTTCTGTAAAGTAAATTATAAAAATTTTGATATTTTTATTTGCCAATCACATTTTTTTCTAACGGTAATGGTGGTAAAAGAAATAAGTGTATTACTAGTCGTATGAATACCTAATAAAAATTGAAACTTGGTTTGACCAAAATAAGCTTACTCTCATTGTAAAATACCTAAATGTCTCCCAATTCACTGTAAGAAATGTTTACATTTGTACGTTGTAGAACTTGGAATATAATCATGCAATGATGAAAAAAATTGGTTTTGTTTTTAATCCCTCAACTGAATAATTGACTGAATCTCTTTTCTTTTCATCTTACAAATTGTCTTCATATACATTTACCACAAGAAATTATTGACTTTAAAGGTGCCTGTGTCCACTGTATATAAGTGTGCGATCAGTGAGTGGCTTAAATGAACCTCAGTGACTTGGATAATTTGGTCGTGGAATTATTATTGTATATAGTTGCGATGCATAGTCCGTTATAATTGACAGTAAAGCATGTACTGGCAAAATTACCTATTTTTATTTTACATTCACTTTTAAATTTTATAAAAGACATGATACTTTAGAATAGAAATTTTATTATTTTTTATGGTCAATTTACAAATTTTATTCTTAACTACTTTACCTTTTGTTAAATGATCAAATACTAAATGACAACTCTTCTTCGAGTCTGAATATTTTAGTATAGACCGTTTGGATTATTGTTTTACTTCCTCGATTAAACTAAATACAAGTACTTACAAAATATAGTATATTCTTTTTGTATTTCTTTGCAATATAACTTGATTTAAATTGAATATTAATAATTGGTTCTAATATGTCCTATACTTTCATAAACATAATGTAACAATTAAAAAAAAAAAAAATTGTGTACAGGTTTATTCTCCATTTTGGATTGCAAAATAATAATTTAACTTTGTAACTGAATATTGTGATTAAAATGTTAAGTGGTATTTAAAATTGCATATTACTAAGCCAACAATTGATTATTAGTCAATTTAAGTGTCTTACTACTTAACAATAGTAAATTCCTTTAATTGAATCGTTTGAATATATTATAACTATGCTGATAATATATTCAACTGTGTTTACAGCACATAGTTCCAGTACCAAATTTGGGTATTTTCCTTATTTGATAATCATTCTCATTTTGGTTAACATTTACTTTTTTTATGAATCACTTTTCAGTGCATTGTAATTGTTTTCTGACATTACCACCAAGTATGTAGTGGTAAAACTTGTTGAAAAAATTATTTTACTCATGTGTTAATCTTAAAATATTTCTTCATTTAGACTGTATATTGATGAAGGGTGTTTGTAGTTAATTGCTACAAAAAAATCTTGGATTCCCTTCAGAAAGAAAGTTGACCCTCTGGTTTGTACTATTGTTATAAGTTCTCTATATAGTTTTATTTATTAAAACAAGATTTTAGCTTCCGTTTAAACTTTTTTGGATTTATCCTACTTTTAATGTTATAGGGATTTAAAAAACGTTGCTCCTATATAAGTTGTTTTTTAAGAAACTTAAAGTAGTGATGTGATGTAGTTATTTCCTTTTAATTTCTAGTACTATACAAGTAAGGCTGGCAGTTACATTCTAAAATTGTTTCATCATTACAATCAATCATATTAATTGAATTAATTATTCACTTTCAAACAATGTGTTTTAATACCATCAAACAACTTGTTGGGACTCATTTTGCTTGGTATGAAAAATACCACAATTTAACTAATTAACTAAATAATGTAAATCAAAGTCCAAACAAAAAAGAGATGGTTCTGACCTTAAAAATATTGCTTATCAGTAGACTGATAGGCTATTGTTACATTGGCTGTATTGTTACACTTACCTCACTCTAATCAAGAAACAGCACATCAAACCTTATCATTTGCATAACCTTGAAAAAAAACTTTGAAAAACAATGAGGAAACAGTGTTTGAAAATATTTAAATTCCGTGAATGAAATGTGTTGGAATTACCTTCTTAAAGATTAACAAAAATCTAGTAGATATTTGAGAAAAAAAAAAAAAAAACAGTTGCACTAAACAAAAACTTAATAGTGAAATAAATTCACAAAAGCAAACTTAAAAGCAATACAAATTGTTTACATCTAAATGAAATGGAGAGCAATACTTGTAATTTCATTTGAAATTATTTCAGAGAACAATGTTTTTTAGCTTATTTGAACAAGTTTATGGTTTATAAAATACAAATTTAACACTCATTCATACAAACGCTTACAAAGATAACATGTGCTCTATCAAATGTAACCATTTATTATATTTCATTATTTTATTATATATCATAATTATTCACATTTATTATATATGCTTCCGTGGTCAACACTACTAAGTATAACATAAAAGTATGCTTCCATGATCTTCAGATGACTGCGTCAGTGAACCCTGTGCCCTACACACAGAAGTTAGCCAACGTTTCAGTCTAGATACAGACTATACTCACAAACTGCTGTCACCACCAAATGCCCGAGAGTGACGTGGTCAGAGGTTATATAGGCCCATGTTGTTTATAATTTCAGCTCTTCGAGACATATTTATACACTGGATGTTTTTAGGTCCCTCCCATGATCTCTTTCTTGAAAAATATTATTATTTTTTCAAAATCACAACATAAATATGTCTAAAAAATTAAAAATAAGTATCAGTTGAATAAATTTGATAAAGTACCGTTCTACGTGGGTTTCACATCATAGAATACCAAATTTAATGTAAGGAAAATTGATCAAACCCCATTAAAGATATTCTGAAAGCAGCTTGCTTTATGAATAAAAGGACATTGATCATTTAGTTGTTTCCTTAGCTTTTTCGTGTTATGTTATATTCTGTTTTTAAACTAAATTATGTAACACATACATTAATTATAGAAATACATTTTAATTTTAGTTCTTATTATGTAGCGTGACATTTTATTCGATCTGTACTCTAATTTTATACTTATTCTGTGTCAAAAAAAGATTTGTTAACAACGGAATACTTCAATTATATGAATAAAAACTAACATTAATTCATTATTATTATTATTATCATTATTATTATTAATTCATTAACTAACTGAACTGAACTTGAATTTGTCAATACCTGGATACTTGTTGGTTTTTAATTTACTTAATTTTCTTAACTTCAATTCCTCAGTATATAAAACAAAATTAAAATAAAAGCATAGTTACTTCATTTACAAATATATGTCTTTGTGAAAACATCTCTTGAGAGAGTGGCACTTTTGAATTTAACAACCACAGTCTGCAGAGCTATAGAAATCAAGTAAACTACTATTTATTTCCATCTTAATCTCTTTATCTGTGATATGGATTACCGTGAGGAAAGTCAGATAACTTGTAAATAGGGAATTCTACTCAATCCAGGCATAACAAAAAAACCACAAGAGACAAAAATAACTAATTAATTACCAATTAATCACAAATTAAGAAAGGAGTTCTTGTTCTAATTTTGTAGTTTTTCTTTTGACAGTAGGTGTTATTTGTTTTAGATTCGCTTGGTTATAGAAGAAAGCTTAAACCAGTTACCCTTTTCTAAGTCTACTATCACAACTCCTACTGGTGCGCAGTACGACGGCCTGAAGTATGAGAGAGGCAACTGTGGTGTCAGCATTGTCCGCAGTGGGGAGGCTATGGAACAGGTTGTTACAAACCTTTTTTAATTTTGTAGTCATTTATCTAACTGATAAGTCTTATTAATAATTGCTAGGTAATGATTAAAGTAATTAATTACGTCCTTTCTTTCATTTATACTTTTATAATTATAATTTATAATGTCAAAATTAATAATTTTGACACTATTTCTTAAAAATGTAAATATAAGTATTGAGTATAAATTGAGAACTGTGACTGTGAGGTTTACCATTTATGGATAAAATCCTTGAAAATATGAATTTTTTGGTCTAAATCATTGGTACAAGTGCATCTATGTACTTGTTCATTTCTAAGGACATTTTGAAAATAACAAATGTTTCTTGGCCAAATCTTAACATTTTTTTAATGAAATATTGTACCATGATTATATATTTTTTCTTATTCTAATTATATTAAGTCATGTAAAACAAAACTATACTGACTAGTTTGGGTCTGCTGCCTTTTTATTGTAAATGTGTTGATTTGTAGGGACTAAGGGATTGCTGCCGTTCAATACGAATTGGAAAGATTCTAGTTGAATCTGATCCAGACACGCATGAGGCAAGAATCGTGTATGCCAGGTTTCCTGAAGACATAGCTAGCAGAAAAGTACTTCTGATGTATCCAATTATGAGTGAGTATATATATTTTGAGCTGGCAGGGGGGAGCTACATAATCCCATGTAGGTTGAGACTTTGGATAAATACTTGCAACTTAAAAAAATTAAAACTCATTCTGTAAACTTTATATCGTTAAAGAATTGACGACACTGCCATTATATCTTGTAACAAAATCTGTACTATCAATAAAATTGCTTTTTCACACATCAGTTACTGTCGAGGACTCACGAGTCTGGGAGCGACCAGAACGCAACACGCCCAACACTAGCCGATAATTTAGCCAAAAACTTTCCCTGGCGCCTGCAACTATTTCCTTTGTTAAATGATCCTGTTATAGACTACTGCAGCATGAATAGTTATAATAATCAAAACTGTCAGTGTACAGTTAGGTTGGGGGGAGGTATGAATTGGCTATACATAACCTCTCAAACGTAGTTTTGAGCTGTGTTTAAAAAAAAAGTTTATCCCTGTTTTGTTCCCAAGGAAACATATCCTGACATTATGGAACATGGTTATGCAGAAATTATATTACTTCTGCACAGATTATAGCTGCTTTTAGATTACTGCTCATGTCACATACCACTAAGTTGATTTACTTAAATTCCCTTCTTTATAACGAACATTTTGATCAATGTTACACAACTGAAATCACTTTCATTCCATACTAATAGTTCCAAACTCAGAAGAACAAAATTAGCATATCAATCAATAACTAAATCCTGTGACCCTTGCAATCTCAACGTCAGATAGACCACATAACAACTTAAGCAAACTTTATAAATATGAACTGTGAAAAAAACTGCTAAAATATGTGTGTTGCTCTGTGGACACACAACCCATAGCAATGCTATATACCCCCCAAATCAGTCTCTCTAATCACATGAATAAACAAATCGAGTTATCCGTTTTGTCTGTGTTTTTCTTTTGTATTGTGTTCAGGTACGTTTGTTGATCTCTCCTATTATACTAGTATGATAGCAAATAAGTAATTCAAGAATTAAAGTTCCAAATAAATTGAAACATTAAATTACCAAGACAAATGCATCACAACAGCGGAATTTAATGCCTCTTAAGGCTTTAAGAGTAGGTAATCCTTATTTATTGATGACTTTGGTTGTAGTATTATAAACGTTATTTTACCTGTAAAATCCGTCTTCAGTTCAAATTGATTTGTTATTTCCAAATTCAGTTGCTATTTTGTGATCTATAGTCACATCTTCACAAAAAATAATTCTTCTGAAACACCAGTATTTCAGAAGAATTTTTATCCTTGAAGACGTGACTATAGGTCACGTAATAGCAATTGTAATGTTAAGCAGTTTGAACTCGGATTTTACAGGTAATTTAACGTTTTAAAATATTTAAATTTTATTCAAAGTCCCTAATGGATACATTTGGTTTTAGGCACTGGGAATACAGTGATAAAGGCAGTATCAGTTCTCAAAGAACACCATGTGCTTGAAGAAAACATAATTTTGTCCAATTTATTCTCTACTCCATTTGCTGCCAAAGCAATCACATCAGCATATCCGAAGGTAAATAGAAAATTAAAACAAACTTATTATTCTTACACTAAATATTCATTTCTTTTAATAAATAAATTGATCTTACAAAAAAAGAGGGACTCCTCGTTGACTTTTTTATATTATGAGGACTAACAATGTATTCCAAAAAATACAGATAATAAATATACAGTTGACATTCCCAAGCCCCCTTCACAACATACAACTTTGATTGCTCTTCTGCAGGATGTTGATGGGAATGTTAAATTTTAAGTCTTAAAATTATTGTTTTCAAAGTCTTATTCTGATAGATAAAATAAACAGTCCATTTTAGAGATTGTTATAAAACTAATTTTATAAAAATGTGGATATAATGAAATAGTTAAGGAACTAATAATATATATTATATACATTAAACATGTTCCTTACCTGGCCTCCTTCACACACAACCATAAACAACACCAACCTCATTCCTTCATATCAACTGTACATCATGTCCAGTGTATTCTTAAAACGTTCACTGTAAAAAAAGTAACTGGTGTGGTATACTGAACCAAACTTATTGTTCTCACTATATTTATTTTAGATCCACATTTCACTTAATAAACATTATTAATTGATTTTGATTTATGTATGTTGTGGATAATATTTTACTACTTGTAGTTGCTACTATTCATGAATACTTTTCACTGCATTAGCATAGCATAAGCACAACAATAATTTAGGTTTGTAGAATAAATGTGTGCGCAGCAAAAGATTTGTAATAGTAATAATAATATAACAGGTAATAAAAATGTAATAGTAATGTTCATTGATGCTATATATAAACTGTGTAAATTTAAAATTGAAGTCATATATCATACATAAAATCATTATTCAGACCTATTATTTAGAAAAGTAGACCATCATGGTCGTTGTCGCTAGTTGAAACGAGAGTTACAATTAAAAAATATAAATAAATATATCAGATAAAGAAACTCACTGATATTTTATAGTTTGAAGAAATAAAAACTCTCATAACCCAATAAAAATTTGAAAAGTATACTTCAGGCCTTTCGAAAACAAGGTTTTCATTGACAAAAGTAGTAAAACAAACATTCATTGCTTGTTGCTTTTTACAATGAAAACCTCATATTTGAAAGGCCTCGGGTATACTTTTTAAATTTGTATTAGATTATGTAAGTTTTAATTTCAACAAATTAACAAATAAATGATAATGACGTTTATTTGTATTATTTATAAATTGTGTAGGTTTAAGATTGAAACCAAACCTCAAACATAAAATATGTGGACAAACCTATTTTTTAGATTGTTTCTAGAAAAGCAGACCACTGTGGTTGATGTTACTATTTGAAGCGAGGGTCAAAAAATAAATATATAAAAACTCTATAACTTGTAAAATTATATATTGTACAGAAAAATATTTTTTTTGTTTTGAAAATAAGATCTTAAGAGGAGTGATCAAACAACCAGTCTCCGTCCTTTATTCTTAACAGCATTCCTGTCACTTGCTTTATTCTGTAATGTTTGGACCTCTGGTACAATATTTTTGTAGTATTATACCACTTTATTCGTACATACCCCAGTCAGTGGTTCTCAAAACATTTTTATTAAAAATGTAATAATCAAGTAAAATCTAAAATAAAAAGATTTAAATAAAGATAATTGAAGTACAACATTAAAATGTGCATGTTTATAACAAATTGTATGTTTACTGTCCATAATAATAGGACAAATTTAATTGGATTGCTTTCCTAAAAAGAATTTTTCATTTTTGGGACGTAAAAGTTCTGAAGTGGTATTCCTAAGACCAAATACTTATATTCTGATGGAATATTGAATCTCAATTCTAATACTTATATCTCGTTATGTATTATAGTAGGAATAGTACAGGTAATTTAGTTCAAGACAGAAATACAGAACCAGAATTTCGAGACCTCTATTTCCAAATTAGATAATTCAGAGACTTAGCTTACAATAAATCTGTGAGCTCAAGTAAGTGAGAACAAGTCGCCTGTTGATAAACGGAGTAGAACATTCAAGGCTTAAAGCATATTTAAAATGAATAAAATAAATAAAGCATGCCTTATATTTAGAAGGCAACCTAAAAGCTATTTGGTTCATGATTTTTTGTGAATGTTGTTACTTATTTTAAATTTTAATAAACGATGAAATTACCAGTTTTTAGGGTTTAATTTTTAAAATATATTTTTTTTTTAAATACTGTGTAGTCCCAACATTTTTTATAATTTTAACAACTAACTCCGGTAATGGTTAACACTTTCTTTGATTAATAACATTGATACTATGAGTACCATTACATAACAAATGATTTTTGTTTTTTAATTTGGATTATTTTGTTTTTCAGATGGTTACTTTAACATCTGAGCTCCATCACATAGCTCCGAACCATTTTGGCCAAAAGTATTTTGGAACAGACTGAAAATTTAAACTGTTCCCTCCCGCTTTCAAGACTAGAATGTCAATTTGTTTCGTTTAGTCAGTCTGTGATGCACAATCTCTATTTATGTTTCTCTCTTTTGCTCTTCAGTTACTCAAATCTGCCCAGTATTATATGTTATTCTACTTTATTAATAAGCTTTATTGTTTTAAGATTTTGAGCATAATTATTATAATCTAAAGGCATGATTTTCTTTCAGTGACATAATATTTAATAATAATTATAAATGTAATGAATTGTTAGCCATTGTTAGATTAATGTTTGTACAGATAAAATATGTTTGTAAATATGTGGTTTGGTTTCATTAACACTTACTTTTCCCAGAACTAGTAGAAACTAATGTAAAAAATCGTTGATGTTATAATTCCATAAAAAAGTAATATACCAGATTTTTATTTCTATAGTTGAAAGTTTTTTTTAGTAATAGAATGATAATTTATTTAATACGTTCACTGCTGGGAACGCGCTTGAGTGTCAAGTTTAGGTTGCGCTGTGTGCGGACGATGCACTTGTGCGTCATGGACTAAAACAGCTGATAACGCTAATTAATGGTTTATTATTGAATTGATTGATTTAGGTTCTATACATTTGTATTTAGAGGTTATGTGAATTTTTATGTGTATTCGTTTTACATGTTTATTATGTATTAGATAATTTTCTGAAATGACAGTTATGGTTTTAGCATATGTCAAAGGACATAATATTTACTCAGCAGTGAGGTGTTAACTGTTTGAGTGCCAATTAATACTCTTAGCTTTTTGATATTTTGTGGAGACGTCAAGAGAGCCTACTGAATTAATGTACTGTAATTGTAATCTGCAACTTTGTGTTTATAAACTTTTTTAAATAATACATTTTTGGAATCGTTATAGTAAGTACATTATAAGGAAATTGAAATCTAAGTGGAAATTATTGTAATGTAGGAAGGGGGCTACCTAATACTTTATTGTGGTAGAAAAACAGACACAACACATTGTCATTACTGGACATTTGTTCATATTCATATATGAGGAAGAAACCCAGCGACACATCCTTCTACACTGTACCAAACATTTGGATGTTAGAGATGAACTGAAGAATAGACCCCAACCTGATTGTACAATTAGACAAGTTCTCACTGTCCAACCTATTGGAGAATGGCCAGACTTGTGTATGAGGGACACCGTGCGGTTGGCATCACCTAAAGCTAGATGCACGTACCAAGAAGTAAGTTAGAACATATATCATATACATTACATCATATTACCACCCCGTCTTGTTTAGCTTTTTGATGCCTTCAGATAGCTTATTTACACTTTAATTACTAATAATCCATACATTGCGACAACTACCTTCTGGCCGAAAGATAGTACCATAGCATACGCTGTTGGATTTCTGTAAGCAGCATATTATTACCACAGCGTTTACTGTGTTTTAGATAAATTCATAAATGATCTGTGTTTTGTTTGAGATGATTTTTAATTCAAATAAAATCTGATAGATAATAGAAGCATTCACATCAGTTACTTATTCATGGTTTTCAGAGCCTATGCCAGACAAGTCTGTATTTTTGTATTTCCGTTCACAATTGTTGCCATTGTGCATCATCCCTGTTATCATAATTTATTGTTTGTTTTCATAACCTATTACAGACATTTAATATTAATTCCTCTCGCTAGAATTTGTTTTAAGTAGGTCAGTAATTAGGTTTCCAGGCAATGGCTTGTTGAAAATATAAAATTTTACCAGTATCGACCGAGTTTGAGCTGAAAAACTGCAAGTATAATTATTTGTTCCATAATTATACACATTTTGACTAAAAAATTGTTTTATATATATATATATATATATATATATATATATATATATATATATATATATATAGAAAATGAATAAACCAACAGAATGCCTAACCAATGATGCGCAATAAGCACAATCCACATTTGATTGCTAATTTTGCAAAAACTTATGAACACTTGTCACGTAAGACTTGTGACTTGATAAGTGTTCATCAGTTTTTGCAAAATTAGTGATCAAATGTGGATTGTGCTCATTGCACATCTTTGGTTAGGCATTCTGTTGGTTTATTCATTTTCTATAAAATATTATGAAAATATTCTTGGTTTCAAATTGAAAATAAAAGCCATGGTATTGAGTATTGAAATCCCTATATGAAATAATATTGAATAATGTATTATCAAATACATTTTTAGGAAGAAGAAAACTTACTGTCCGCCTTATTACATTAACAGTGAGGCTAAATGAAATGCTGCTTTCGTCTTCCATTTTCCTCTATACAGAGAATGGAATGGCGAAGCCCATAAATGGTGGGGGTCTTACAAATCCCCTCAAACATTCTTGTTGAATCACCACACACCCTACTCTCAATTATACATCTAGCTTAACAATGTGTACAATAGCTACTTGAATGTTAATGTAGAGTAGGTTGTTAAAACAGATAAAATGATTGCTTAATCCATTGCGGATCGATTTATTTAGTAATCCATTGCGGATCGATTTATTTAGACGTGAACGCCCCAGCGGGTACAAATTAATTTCCGCACCATCGTGGTGGCAGAACAGTAACAGCACGCTGCAATAAAACTGTAGTTAACAGACAGTGGCGATATAGCAGTGGCAAAAGGTGGTGAGCCAAGTTATGGAGTGGCGGAGACGATGTCTGAGTCATTAAATATAGTGCACGAAGTTCGGGTGAATAGATAACAACATCTGAGTCGTCGAATAGACTACGCTTGGCGACAACAGCCTCCTCTGTGTCTGTTTCACTAACCTCAATGTCACTTGCTATATTGGTGCACCAACGTTGACAGAAACGCACTATATCTAAACTAAATACAGTATTATAGTACTGAACAAAATAAAAACTGCTTCTTCAACTTCAACATACTACTGTGATCTATATGATATTAATGAAAGTTTTTATAAACGAAGCCCATTTTTAAAAATACACAGTTGATGAATAGACGCTTACGCAACCTAGTAGAGTCTATTGTAACTATTTGGAGGTAAAAGCAGATTGCTTATGCAAGCTGGACTCGTCATTGTCACACTAGGCCCAGCCACTGCATGCAAGCTGAGCTCATCAGTGATCCGCAATGAGTTAATCGAAGATTTCCATACACATAGAAGGCATATGTAGGCTGTCATATGATTAAATAAAAAAGAGTGTATAAAGGCCTTTGAGAAGTGTATATCCTAAGACTGAATGTTTTTTATAAATATTTAGAAGGCTCTCTCTAACATTTAATCCGGGGGTATATTTAGTCTCTTTAATAGAAAATTGTAGAAAAGTAAATGTAAATTGTTACTTCATTTTATTTATGTGTAATAAAGACACCTTATACGCTAAAATATAGTTAGGCAGATGACTTGTCAAGTTACAACAGTGATATAAAACAATATAAAACAAAAATAAATATATAACAAACATAGATGAGCAGCTAAAAATATATACACCAAATAAGAGTTTTCACTACTGGTAAACCACCCGTCCCGACGTGGAACTCGGGTAGTCTGAGACACTGTAAAAACAGTTTGAGATTAGATATTTAAAGAGTCTCTTCTTAAACATCTTATAATCATCCAGGCCTTTTAACTCAACTGGTAGATGATTGTATAGTCTTACACAGGAGTAAAAAGGGGACTTTTCGAGAAAAGTTGTTCGATGAATAGGATACTGCAAAATGGAAATGTTTCTAGTATTATAGCAGTGTGTGTAATTCATGTTAGAAAATCTCTCATAGTTTGACTTCACAAAAAGTAAAGACTGGAACAAGTAAGCTGATGGTAGAGAAAGAATCTCTAAATTTTTGAAATGTTTCCTGCAAGAGTCATTGTGAAGAGAACCTGTCATGAGTCTAATTATTTTCTTTTGTTTTAGAAAAACCTTAGATGATTCAGAAGAACCCCAAAATAACAGTCCATATGTAATCAGAGAATGTACATATGCAAAATAAACTTGTTTTAGGGTGTTTAGATCTACAATAGTGGAGAGTTAAAATAGCGTAAAAAGCTTTGCTAAGCTTTTGGAGCAATTGATTAATATGCTGACGCCAAGTTAGGCTAGAATCCACTTCCAAGTCAAGAAATCTCGTGGATGTGACCGTGATGATATTCAGTGACAGAAAGGATGCATTATTTAAAGTACAGTTAATAGGGTTGATTTGGAAGTTTATAAAATATGACTTGTTCGGATTCAAATGAAGGACATTTGCTTTGAACCAGTTATTTAATAGAAATAATTGTTCCAATAGTTGTTTTGAAAGGATGTTTCTGTTTTCGTGTAAAACAATGAAAGAGGCGTTGTCAGCATAGAGAACCATCTCCCCACTAGATGTAATCTCAGGGAGATCATTTGCATAAATGAGGAAGAGAATAGGGCCCAATATTGGGCCCTGAGGCACTTCTGAAGTCATTACTTGAAATTCACTCTCTGCTTCTGAATCAATCACTACTTTTTGTTGATGATTGTGCAAGTAAGAAGCAATCAAATCAACTGCCACTCCTCTTATGCCATAAGACCACAGTTTCCCAATCAGGACGTTGTTGTCCACACTGTCGAATGCCTTGGACAGGTCACAAAAGGCACCAACAGTGTGCTGTGACCCATCCACGGCACTAGACACTGTAGTTAAAAACTCAAAAAGATTCCATTACAAATGTTTTTACCCTTTAAAATCGAAATTGACGAGAGTGAAACATTTTATTTCTATCAAAATGTTCATATAATCTATTAAAAATGATTCTTCTTTCAAAGACTTTTGAAAATGAAGATAGGAGAAAGACTGGACGGAGGTTGTCTATTGATAAGTTATTTTGTTTTTTAAGAATTGGTTTTATAGTGGATATTTTTAAAAGTTTTTAAAAGATTTTTTAAAAAAGTTTTTAAAAGACCCCCTCTTGAAGTGACCGGTTAACCAAAAATTCAAGTGGCCTGAAAAGTGTTTCAGCACACGATTTTAAAAGGAATTGGGGTATGTCATCCCAACCTGCTGACTTCTTTGGTTTCAATGACTTTAAAATGTTAAGAATTTCTTTATAATTTGTCATTCTTAGGTGGTCTATACAACGCTATGATTATTACAGGTTTAACAAATTGAACGATAACACCACAGCACTCAAAAATGCCCTCATGGCAAAACTTACACAACTGGTCCATTGACATTACAGGAAGGTCAGGTGTTGCAAGTATACAAACTCATCCTCTTATGTATTTTGATCGAGAAAAGAGAGAAACTGTTTTGAAACCTATTACTTTATGAAACATGAAACGATTATCAGAATGAATCCAGTGTTCAGTGAAACAAATTATCGAGGGTTTCAATTTAGAAGATTCCAAAAATAGATTAAACTTATCAACCTTTAAAGGTTGACTTAATCCCTGTATATTACATTGAAAAAGTCTAAGGTTCCTGGAAACGTTGATTGGAGGAATATCATTGCTCGCAAGACCCAACCTTAAACTAGAAATCAGATTGTCTTGGATAGGTTCTCTAGTGACTCCAAAAAATGATTGTCAGTTTCAGATAAATTAAAGACGTCTTCTTCTGGCATTAATCCTAAGGGACGGGGTGGAAAATCCTCCAAAGACAATAGATTACTTTCATTAGTGGACTCAATAGATTACTTTCAATGGTAGGAGCAAGACTCTGACATGTTTGTAGGCTGAAAAACTGCCACGTCTCGTAGTGGTGTAGCTACAGGGCTGCTGAATAATAAGACGATGTCCGATGACTGTACAAGATGCCGTTCCCTTGATCGCTCTTCCAGAATAGTTGGTCGTTGTGTATATTCTTTGTTGATACTAGGTACTAACCGACGATTTATTTGATTTGACTTAACTGAAACTCCTATCTGTGCTCTAAAGTCCTTATAAGCAGGTGTTCGTTTTACAATATCAGAAATAAGATTGGCTACGATCATTTTCCCACGTTTACTCCAATGTAGTCCATGAGTGGTGTAGCAGTTACGTTTTAGCACCACGTTAACCTCAAAGAAGGACATGCTTGATTTACCCTGGTATTTATTTACTGTATTTTTTAATAATTGTGTTATTAAAAAATATATTATCATTATCATTTAGTCTAGGTGAATCAAAACGGTAAGGTATAGCAAATATGACAATATTTGTTGCTACATTCCAGGACATCAGGTCCCTCATGCCTTGCCCTATCGTCAGCTGAGAATGGTTCACGGCTGTCACAGTCGTTGGTGTCCCCAAGAATAAGGACATAATCTCTTTCTTTATACCCTTCCACCAGGGATCATCCTTCCTTGATTATATGCTTCAATTTTGCTCCTGGTCTGCTAATAACAGTAACGACAATATCTTCCCAAAGACTGTTCATGGCATGATACAAGCCCCTACCATGGCTATCTGAAAGAATTAGCACTTTATTCTTGCATTGTTTTGTGTTTTGTGGTATAGTTGCAGGATGCTGTGCTGGCGAATCAATGTCCGTTCTATGAACTAAAGCTTCCACAACCAAAGAAGTGCCAGGTTCGCAAAAAGACTCATCAGCTGTCAATGGTGCAAATAAATTGCCAGTCTCAAACATGTGAAGGATGGGAGCTTGGTTTCGTGGTTTACGTCAGGCCTTCTTAGGACACTCAAAATGTTGTTCAACCTCACAACCCAGGCTTACCCTTTTGTTATTAAGCTGTTCTCTTAAATATTCACAATCATTGGTTAGCATGCTAATAATAGCATTTTTATTTTCAATTTCTTCCTTTAAATGATTGTAACTTATTTCTAGAGAAGTCAAATCATTCTTTAATAGAACTATTTCTTTTTCTGCTTCCTCTTCAACAACTAATGAAGCTTCAAAGTCACTTTTTCTATTGTGTTTCTCAAGCTCTAAGATTTTTTGTTATGACTCTTTTTCTGTAAGAACCTCTTTTAAATTTAAAGTGAGTTCTGTACTGGGTCGTTTGACCGGTACACTTTGTTACTTGTTGTCGTGGTTTGCCAGGCTGCCTGAGATCGCTCGTGCGCTGTGATTTGTTACTTTAGTGACCGTTGGCTAGGACTCTGTCGTTCCGTGTTTCCTGCTCTCGGTCTGTCAGGTTGACCTGTCTTGCTACCACACCTGAACTCTACACCATGTCGGGCTAGAAGCTCTTAAACTCCAGGTCCTTGAATGGGACGTTTTACCCTCGGCCTGCCGTCCGGGTGAAGTTCTGCCATCTCTACTGCTAGTCTGGCCTGGGGACCATGTGTTAGAGCCTAGTTTCGCCCCCGCTACCCTCTCTACATCTTTGGGTGGTGTTCTTCTGTCCTCAGGTCAGTGCGTTCCATGTTTTTCCCAGCGGCTGAGCTGGGGGTGGTCATTTATTTTGAAAACAAAAAGAACTGAAAAAAAGAAGAAAATCGCTAGACCACGACCTACGAAATAATAAAATAAAATAGAACTGAACAGTGTAAATTATGAAACAGCCATGGGACTTGTATATATTTATGTAAAATTTTAAAAAAGGCTTTTTAAAATAAAAAAGAACTTTTATGTTAATATTTATTGTTATTTATCTTAGATTAGTTTATTTTGTTGTTATATTTTTTTAATTTTATATTTGGTAGGCCCCTACTGTTAAATTATGGTATTATTTATTTTTTTGTTTAGGCCTAGTGATTTAGTTAGTGTTATTTATTTATTTTGTGGATTGTATTGTTGATGTCAGTTTGTAATGAAACGGTACTGTGTTATATTTTATTTTTAATTACTTCTTTTTTAGTCTCAACAAATGGGGATTATTTATTGTATTTTTACTTTATTTTAATTCGGAGCTGCCCAGGATTCCGGCTTACTCCTTGGCCTCGGTGGAATCATGGGATGAGGGCTAAATTGCCGGTTTATTGGTGTTGTCAAAACTTTCTAAATTTTTCATTGCAAGTTCTTTTTCTCTTAAATTTGTTGTGTCTCTAGTAATTCTGCAGATAGGCACACGTGTTATGTAATTCTTGGTATTTGTAGCGTTTGTTGTTTTAGTAGCATTTGTTATTATTATTTTTTTTTTTGTGTAATTTTTTATATTGTGGCCTTCTGCTGGTTTTTCTGGATAATTAATTTTTTCCTTGAAAATAATTTAGTTTTTTGCTCAGCTGCTGAGTTGGGATTTGATCCTCCGACTGTCTAATTTTGAGCCATCCCCCCTAGTACAGCATGACTTCCAGTTTGGGGGGGGATGAGTCTCAGGTCTTTGTTAACTTGAAGTGAAGCATGAAGACGATTTAGTACTGTTGTTATTTCTGGGATTAAATTTACAAAAATATCAGATGAATATTTGTTAGTAATTACAATAAAAAATCCATATATGTTTACAGCAAAATCTACAACTTCTTTATGAATTAATTCATCCGTTATATTTAAAAATCTGTCATTTGCCATTTTTTTTAAGGTGCCACGGGCCTTACGTGTTATCATTTTGTAGTTTGTTAAGAATTAAATCTACTTCAATCTCAGGAAACTTTTGACACGCTACAAAGTAATACCGAGGTATCCGGAAACTTGAAGGCGTCTCAGATTAACTGTTCTGTCAACAGATAGCGGGAGTCTTCACTTGTGGCGTATTGATGAGTCCCACGCATAAACTGGGAATTCCCACTGAGATGACAACCTGTTCCACAGGAACGCATGCGTCAACTCAGAAGAAGCTGAGCGTGAGGTTCCAGCTAGACAAAACACTTCTTAAACTAACCTGTCCTGTAAGATAGGGTTGGAAATTTATCGAAATATATAACTCACAGCATTACGAAAATTTTTCTCAGATGCTGCAAACGGTACTTAGTCTTATAGATAATACACAATACCTGTCTAACGATTGAAAGCCCGTATGAACACTTTAAAAATAGAAAATACCGTCAGAGAATAAAAAAATCACTCCTATTTAATTCACTACAGGGATAATTTATTTTCACTAGTGCTTTATTCTAATATAATTATATACGTAGGTAATTTTTAATTTGTTCTCAAAAGCTTGAGAAATATCTATAAATGACTATCTTAATCAAGTCGTGCAGTGTAACATCGAAGATCAGTTTCAAGGAGTTGATCTTTAGTTGGCAGCAGTTGAAAGTCGGCGATCATTGATTTGCACCAATGCAATGTAAACAGTAACCACAGACTTCATGATCTGGAAAAGAGAACTTTAGTCTGAGTAGATTTATTGACAACTGAATTAATTTCTATTGATAAACAATCATTAATTCAAAAAAACTTTATATTTGATTAAATTTGGGCGACCAGTGGCCGAGCGGTCTAAGGCATCAAGACTTCGAGCTTGGGTTAGAGATATCGCTGGTTCAATGAACCGGCCTAGACCAGAAAGATTTATCAGTAATATTCACCTTCTACTTTACTGGTTCGCCCCCTTACTCTGTCTGAATAAGTTCCTCGCACAGCTCAAAAGTCTATGAAGGGTAGGCAGAGTAAGGTTAAGGAGGTTCTCCCCTTAAAAAAAAAATAATAATAAAAAACTAGGAGATAATTGTAGAATAAATCTTATTGCTACAATATGGTTTTATCATGTTTGATTGATGAAAATATTTTTACTGAGTATAACCACGTGGTTAAAACTTCTGACTGCAAAGTAAAAATTGCTGAGCAAACAAGTAAGAAGACTCTAGCAGAAAATAAGTAATGCACAGAACTTTATAGTAATTTTATATAATGATATTGAGTCAGATTTTGATTAAAAATAATAAAAGTAATACAATAAGCTTCCACCACCATTGATATTTATGGCATTTTTTATTACATACTTAACTCAGTTTAGTTTAGTTTAGTGCTTGATTGATTACTGAAATCAGTAATAAATTTGTATTGTGTCACATTTTATAGTTAGAATAAAATAACTTTGGTACTGGCGGAACGGCCTCGCGCCACTGGTCTGAAATGACAAAACTCTGAGCTTTAACTTGCTGTCAAACGTAAAATAAGTAAGCAATAATTTTCAAACTAATTGGATAGTGTACATCATTTTATATTCTTTAAGGAAAAATTATGCTGGAGATTTTTCTAAAGCAAATTTGCTTTTTAAAGTGATATTTGTATTTAAAAACAAGTTTTTATGAGTGAAATTGCGCGTGAGTCGTCTTCAACCTGTCACTGTTGCAAGAATAATAATAATAAAATAATGTCTTGTGGATGGATGACAGTTTGATTTATTGTGATTAGTTTGGTATAAGTCTCATTTAATAATTTTAACAGGTTAATGAGAAATTAATTTTTTTGTAAACCCTTGCAAACTCTGAAACGAAAAACGCTAGACAAAATTTCTTTGAACAAACATTAACTGTGTTATTTATGTATTACTAAAATAATACTGTGGTACTAATAAAACATGTGGAAAAATAATGAAGAGTTGATGAAGTAAACTCATAGTTCGTTTACATCGAGGCTGTGTCGGACGCGTAAGGTATACTCTGCTCAAGGGAAAGTGTAGACTGATATTCAGCCCAAGCGTAAAACGAATTCCGATCGACGATATTTTCAGATAAGAAATGTTTCTCCAGTAATAAATAAGGTAAGTTAGTTGACTTTTGACTTTGAGGTGTGTTCGTGTTCATTTTTTTATCGATTTAACAGTGCTTACTATAGTATAACCACTAGTTTATTTTGATTACAGTTATTTAGTTTTAGTGATATTACAATTTTTTTATTTAGATGTGACAATAATGCTATAGGATACAGTGTATATATAATTATCAGTGTTTATTGCAATTCTAATATTTAGGCTCTTTCAAATTTTAGGTAATTTTCTATTGGTAATTGACAAGATCTGTTTGCAATGGAAGAGGCCAGAGCTGAGCCAGTGACTGTACATTGTGCGTGTGGTATCACCGCCGCCTTGTTGACAATCTAGTTTTGAAAACTCCTGAATCTTTCTTCCTAGTTCAAGAAAATTCTATTTAATACGAGAGTAAGATTTTAGTGTCACTTAAATAACACAATTGATTTAGGTTTAAACAGATTTTGTCTAGCGTTTGTAATTACCGAGTTTGCAAAGGTTTACAAAAAAATTAATTTCTCACTAACCTGTTTGAATTATTAAATGAGACTTATACCAAACTAATCACAATGAATCAAACTGTCATCCATCCACAAGACATTATTTCATTATTATTATTATTCTCGCAACAGTAACAGGTTAAAGACGACTCACACGTAATTTCACTCATAAAAACGTGTTTTTAAATACAAATATCACTTTAAAAAGCAAATTAGCTCTAGAAAAATCTCCAGCATAATTTTTCCTTAAAGAATATAAAATGGTGTACACTATACAATTAGTTTGAAAATTATTGCTTACTTATTTTAAGTTTGACAGCAAATTAAAGCTCAGAGTTTTGTCATTTCAGACCAGTGGCGCGAGGCCGTTCCGCCAGTACCAAAGTTATTTTATTCGGACTATATTTGTTAGTAGCCTGTTACTTGAATATTATTCTGCTGTATGCCCAGTTTGACACAACTATTATTTATTGCTTGTATGCAGTTTTAATTCTATTCAAGGGAGTGAGATGGAGTAATAACTTTACCAAAATAGTTTTTGCTAATTATAAGAATAAATACAATTATTTAGTTTTGATGCCGTGCGCCCAGTAATTTTCTGCTAACTATACCTGTGACATGACTGCAAATCCGGCAGCAGTCAAAATTTTCGAAAAAGTCAAAATTTTTGACAAAAGTCGATAATTTTGAGAAAAGTCAAAAATTTCCAAAAATGTCTAAAATTCCATAAGAGTAAACATTTTTGAAAAACAGGAAATTTTGGAAAAGTCGAAAAATTCCAAAAATGTCTAGAATTCCGAGAAAAGACTCTCTCTCCCTCTCCCCCTCCCCTTCCACTTCCCCTCCCCTTCACCTCCCCCCTCCCCTTCCCTTTCCCATCCCCTTCCCCCCAATAATATTGTATTCCAAGTTAATATAGATGGTTTAGGAATATATTAACTTCAAATTTTGAATTGGCTTGTTATTGGAATTTTATTTATATATAAATAAATTATTGTTTTGAGAATACTTACTGGAGATCAGCTCCAAGTTAAAAAAAAACTGATAAATCATAATAAAATTTTCAAAATATTTCGACATTATAAATTGCTATACAAACCCAAACAAAAGTAGAAGAGCTCAGATGAAATATATCCGAGTGGAATATAGTGATTCTAAGTGGTTTGCGAGATCTTTCCCCAATTATCAAAAGAATTTTGCGAACATCTGTTGAGCTGAGATACCATGGGCTGGAAACAATGAACTCACTAACTCGACTGCTCTGAAACAACAATTTTATTTGCCAACATATTTTGGTTCTTATTATTTCTTTGTTATTTAAGTCCTTTTGATATAATCGCTACTAATTTCTTTTATTGTTTACTCTGCAAAATAAATCTAGTACAACACTAAAATTTATCTGAAATGGTTTGATATATTGCAATAAGAAAACTAATAAAAAAAATGGTAATAATAATTTATTAAAGTCAAGGATGAAAGCTCAAAACAAACAAGAAATTACTTATTTCAATGTTCTAAAGTTACTGTCCGATTTTTTTAAGGAGCTAATGTGTCAACATACATGCTAAAAAAGGTTAAAATAGGTTTATTAAACGATTTTCCACTGTTATAGTAATTATTGAACTTGTAGAGTTTATTATTGATCACGAAAATTAATAACAGACGATCAACATTCATTAAAAGTTAAATTCAAAAGTGAAGTAACACTGTATAAATCTTGCCATTAGAAGCCACTTGTTCACAAAAACAGCAGCTAAGATTAAAACTAGGTATGCTGCAAGGAAAACTGCAAAAGAGTATGACTACATTGGCTTCACTCAAATGCCATTAACACGTTGAGGGCTAAGCCTGAAATGACAAAATTCATTCTAATCCTAAAAAATCTTTTTACATAAATAACTTTCCTTTGAATTAGTAAACTCCACATATGATGATAGAAGTCATTGTGAGGTCGCTAAGGTGATGGATGATGACGTCATCAACTCGGCGGGTATATCCGTCGCCAGGATCTCAGTGACGGACTGTTGTTGCTGACAGCTGTATTGTTCACAAATAACAGAGTTAACTGTCACTATAAGAATCACTTTCAGACATGTTATTATGTTTTTCACAAAAACATTACCGCAAACACACCAATAAACTCACTAAATACAGTAACCAAAGATGGAATGCTTACGGGAACCGAAAACACTTCCAAACTTGGGACTGACGCACACAAATAACAATAGGGTCGTATGCAAAGTCCTGACAACGTAAGGTCCTACCTCGACGAGATCCGAGCTCACACTGATGAATCAACCGTGCAACTACATATGCCGCCAGGATGCACGGAGGGTCCGGCGGCATGGGTATAGCCGCACGTAGCCACCGACGTGTTAATAACCTTAACCTTTACCATCAGCTGTTGTGGGCTAATATCAAATAAAAACCTAAGTGGGAAGATGTAGAGTAATGCTAGTTACTGTTTGAAAGCACTTTATCATTAATTCTCTAACTTGTACAAGCTTGTACTTGTTGTGACATTCCTTCCATTTATTCATTTTCACTTGCTTAGGTATAAAGTTAATATTTTAAATTTATTTTATCCAAAATTTTTTTCACAATTCTTACCAGGGATTAATTGATAACCATATAATTAAAATAAACTAGCATTGCCTTATATAAAACTGGTAATAAAAAGAGACACCAAATTATCCTGTAACGTAGTTAGTTACAAGTTTACAAACTTTATATTTTTTTACAAGTCAAAAAATATACCCAGCAACCCTATACACGTTAATTTCATTACAGTTACTGGTAATTGTAAGCTTATACAAATATATTTTATACACTAGGCCCGATACCTTTACTGCTAGCGCCAGTGTTCTAAACGATCTTGCTATTACATAGGAAAAGGTGGGCCAAGTTGTCTTTATAATTATTATTATTCATTATTAAGATGCCGATCCTCAAGATATGGGTGATTATGAGGTGTGAATGAGTGTAGCCATTGTTACTAACTAAGGTCGATTGTTCCTCACAAAGAGCTATTTATTAATTGCACAATAGCTAGGGCAACTAAGGGAACTACATATTTACATGGAATCCGAACCACATAGTATTGGTCTGAATGTCGAGTTAACTGACAAGTTTGACTTCAGATCTCTTCCCTACACAACATATGAACCTTGACTACCATCCAACATGGACACTAAAGACCTCTAGTAGTGTCCACGTCGATGGCAACCATTAAGCTGACATTGGTTAAGTATAAAAGGGGCTCCTTTTTGCAACATGAATCAAGCATAGCATTCTTGTTGGCTCCTAAAAAATCAACGGTTACAAAGAAATAAAATGGAAGCCAATGTACATAGTTGTGGTTTTCTGTCATTATCTGCTCTAATATATTTTCATTCTAACACTGCACTACCATTCTTATCTTTCTTGCGTTTAGGATATAGTGTGTCATATACATGAGTTTTATAATAAAGATATGGAAATATCAATATTATGAGCCATAACTTTACCAGTGAATATGAATATTCAAGAACCACTCATAAATATTGTAATATTTTGTTTAAATCTATTATAAAATTGTAATCATTATTTATAAAGAATATAACAAAAAATATATTTGATGTCATGCACAAAAGTGGCAAGTAATTAAGCATCTGTTTTAAGTGTTTCTTACCTGAAATTAACACTTTTGAGACAATACATAAAAAGTGAAAAACCCCCCATTGCATTAAACTGAAAACAAAGAATCTAACTGAAAATAATGATATTAATGTTAAAAATGTTGCAATCCAATTTTAAATGGCGAAAAATTTTGCACTTAACAATATTAAGTTTAAAAATTATTGTTACAATATACAGTATTATTTTAATATAATTTTTGAGAAGGATCAGCTGATAATCACCGGCTGTTCATTTGTCATTGGGCTATTAATTAATGACACTTTCTAATGAATAGTCGGCCTTAGTTTGTAACAATGACTACATTCGCTCATAATGTACATACTCATCACACTCATTCGAAATCCATATTCGCCCATATCTTGACGATCGGCGTCTTATGAATAAATAAAAGAAAATAAATATATCTTCAAAATATATACCAAATGAGGAACATATTATTGGTTAGCTTACATGGTGGTTAAGGGAGTCACCAACCAAACACATCGCAAAGAACACACTCATAATCATAATACAATACATTCCACTGACAGTCACTTCCATTACATCATGCCCTCTCTGTAACATGAAACAAGAATTAAGATTAGCCTGGCAAAGAACACATTCATAAACATGATAAAATAAATTCCACAGCCAGTCACTTTGATTACATTATGGCATTTATCTAACATGGTTACTGGAGGATAACACAGTCAATAACCAAACACATGCTAAGAAACACACTCATTTTCATGTTACAAATGTTCAACCAACTGCCATTTAGACCATAATAAGCAGTAAACGAAATAAACTAATGTTGTGGATATTTTTTCAACTATTTCATTAAATACACAAATAATATACTCTGGAGTAGTGAAATGTTAACTACGAATTAGTATGAAATTTTCACACATTGATAAGGTGTTTAGTCATAGCTAACACAATATGTTTGTACACAATTGTTTTACTGTTAAATGCAAGTTTATATTCTGATCGCAGATAAAGTATATCAACATAACTATAAAATAAATAGTTGTCTTTCTATTTCTTACTGGTGTTCTTATATTGTGATTTTTACCAATTTATGATCTTATATTACAACTAAATTTAAACTAGCTCTACCAATATCATCAATTTTTATTTTAAATAGCTTATATAATCTAACCTAACATATAAGCATCTGTTGGCAGACCCTATTTTCTAAGTAGCATTTTATGCAATAAATCAATACAAATTTTTTGCAAGCCATTACCACTTGAGTCTGTAAGTTCAGTCACATATCTATGTGTAAACTATATTGAAAGCTGCCAGTGGCTGACATCATTAATTCTTAACTTAACAAATCAAATTATTGGTATGGTTTTCTATATTCGATTAGTATGTATCAATCCATAACTGCAGGTTGTTTAGTATGTATTATTAGTTATATAAAATAGTTTAGATGAGGGAGACAAAGGTAGTTGAACATTTGCCATCATTACGTGAAAATTACCAATCACGATGTTTCGATTTGGTAAAACCCAAACCTTTTTCAAGAGCTAAAAACTAAATTACATCTACACAAACATGTTATAAAACTACGTTCTTAAACCAATAAACTTATCTACATTTTTACCTAGATCCTAGAATTGTCGTGATTGGTAATTTTCACGTAATGATGGCAAATGTCCAACTACCTTTGTCTCCCTCATCTGATACTCCATCATCAACAAATAGTTTAGCATAAATTATACCTTATAATTAGTTTACCTGAGTTGTAAGCATGAATGCAATTACCACAAAGAGAAAGAACATGAGGTTGAACTGAACCATTAGCATAGGGTTGTACAGCGATATAAGCTTTTGACTCAACCTAAACAGGGACAAAAAAACAATAAAAACTATGCGAGGTTGAAATGAACCATTAGCATAGGGTTGTACAGCGATATAAGCTTCTAACTCAACCTAAACAAGACTGTGTTTTAGATTCTAAACATTACAGCCTTGCCATTTAAAGTAGTTACGATATGCGTTTGTCCTCCAACTTTCAAATCTCAGTACACTGTACTCTCCCCTCCTTTACTCCAAGCAATTTCACAGATTTTGGCCAAACAGCTAAGAAACTCATTTTACCTATCAACATCAAGGGGTTTGAAGGATTTATTTCATGCCAGTAATAATTAGTCAGTTTATACAAAATGTACCTTCAGTATGTTTAATATAAGAACTATTGACAACAGTTGTATTGAAAAACAAAGAATTATAGTTTGAATAATGCTGGCTCATTAAAGACGTTTTCATTCATCTTAAAATAAGCAATATTATATCAATATTAGCACTGTATGTTTTATCTGCCCAAATCACTTTAGTTTATTTACTTCAATAAAAAATAAATAACAGATTACTGAAATATATGATTTGCAAAATATAATTCACTGACATTAAAAACCAAATAAATCTTTGTCCGTGTGCTTTTTAACATGGCTAAATGTCCTAGCATGAAAATCTTACAAATTTACAATTAATTACAGCATAGAATTATCATGTGGACAGTTTTTTACAATCTTCACTAAAGCACGGTTCTGTATGCTATTTTTATACAGCCACATACATTTTCATCAAAAGAGCTAAATGACTACTTTTCCACTATGGGCTGTGGAGGGAACATAAGTATGGATAAACTGTGTTTTTTTAACCAAAATAGGTATGAAGGTATTGCTTTTCCTTTCGCTTTAGTGTGTGTGTCTGAGGAAAAAATAAAAGAGCTTATGAACAGCCTTGCAAGTACTTCTTTTGGTACGGATGGAATATCCATTTCTATGGTTAAAGGTTTAAGCCCTTTTTGTATTGGTGCAATTACACATCTAGTCAATGTTTCCCTGACTACTGGAAAGTTTCCTTCCGGGTGGAAGCAGAGCATAGTGATTCCTCTTCCAAAGTCTAGCAATCCTACCTCAGTTTGTCAGTTTCGACCTATATCCATCCTCCCTGCCATCTCTAAAATCCTGGAGCGGGTTATATCAGAACAGTGGTTGGCTACTTGGAATCTGAGGGTTTACTTCCTGGAGCTCAATCAGGTTTTAGACGGGGATTTAGCACTTGCTCGCGCTTCTGAATATCACTGATGACCTACTTTCTGCGAGGGATAAAGGTTTTCAGAGTTTGGTTACAGCTTTGGACTTTTCGCAAGCTTTTGACTCTGTTAACTTTGACTTGTTGTTAGCAAAGCTTAGATTTTATCATTTTGACAACAATTCAGTCAGGTGGTTCTCGTCTTATTTATTTGGGAGAACTCAGCGTACAAAGGTTGGTGATCGGTTGTCTCCTGTGCTATCCAGAACTGTTGGTGTCCCACAGGGAAGTTGCCTGGGACCAATTCTTTTTCTTATATACACTGCAGACTTAAAAAAACAGCTGGAATTCTGTTCTCTTCACTCTTATGCAGATGGTTCACAGCTGTTGTTGTCTTATAACCCATTGGATAGAGCAGAGGCGGTGCATAGAGTCAACTCGGATCTGGAGAAGGTGAAGTCATGGTCGGACGATCATGGGCTTCTGCTTAATTCGGGTAAATGTTCTGTCTTGCAGGTGGACGGGCCATCTCTGAATTGTAAACTACGTAGTTGCTGTAATCAGTTTGTCACTCTGGATGGTAAACCTTTAGTTACATCAAGTTCTCTAAAAGTACTTGGTGTCACTTTGGATTCTAGTCTTGATTTTACGAATCATATAAAAACTATATGTAAAAGCATCGTGATCAAGCTGAAAACTCTGTATAGATGTGTAAAAATACTGCCAGTGTCTGCTAAGCTAGAAATTGTCCGCTCAACAGTTTTTCCTACCATATACTACGCTCTTCCCTCTTTCGCTCGTTGCCTGTCCCAGGGAAATGTCATGATTCTCACTAGATTGCAAAATCGAGCTCTGAGATTTGTTTACAATCTCAAAAAGTTTGATCACATCAGCGAATTTAGATTAAGCTCTAGGGTGCTATCAATTATGGATTGCTGTAACCTACAGACTGTTAAACTTATCTGCAAAATTCTCCAGGCTGGGAAGACTGAATATCTCAGGCAAAAGCTTACTTTCAGACATGAAATAAACACTTGCAGTACTCAACAGGTAAGCCTACTTCATTTGCCAAGGGTCCGCCTAGAAATTGGCAAGAAAGCTTTTAGTTACTTTGGACCGGAGATATACAATACTTTGCCCCCTGCTTTGAAGAGCCTCAGTTACTGTTCATTTAAAAAACATGTCATAGATATGTTTATATAATTTTATTATGTTTTAGTTTAAAAAGATTATTATTTACTGTATTTGTATGTTGTGACAAGAGTTGTCTTGTAAATCAGAGACTGTATCTTTGAAGAACGCTTGCTAATAAAGACCTTATTTATTTATTTATATATTATTTTTACCTCTTAGGAATGGAATTTTGAGAAATCCTTTCTTAATTTGTCTCTCTATGATAGAAAAACTAACTTCCCTCCAAATGTCATCAAAATCAGTTCAGTGTTTGCGTACATTTTGTGATGAGTACATTGTTTTTAGATTATATATATTAATATTCATTTATGAATCCCTCTGGCCTGAGGAAGGTTATTATGTTTTACCAAGATCGATCACTATAATATGTTGTACACATATTGTAATAAATTTATGTTGGTGACGTTCACTTGTATTTTAACCAACTCAATATGCTAATAAAGAAATTGTACTAAATAATAATTTAAATACTTACTTTAAAACTTCCTGATGCATTAAAGCCCACTTTTTGATTCTATCCTCTTCTTGGTGCTGATTTAGTCTTCTAATGTCAAAAGTAGATGGAGCTTCCTGGGTGATCCTCTCATCTTGGCAATCAGCAAGTTTTTCCACTGACTTCAGGACTGAATTTATGTTGTCTCTAAGTCTAAGATAAGTTAAGGTTGGCTTTTCAATAAGTGTGTGTGATGATTTATTGAAGATTTCAAAAAAGCTATCGTGAAGGTATTCAAAGTAACGACTCATGTGCAAGAAAATGCACATGAAGAAGCAGTCAGTTACAGGCTGTTTGAGGCATTGGTATGTGATGATTGCAGTTTGAAGGCTCAAGTCGAGCATAAAAATTAAAGGATGATGTTCTTTAAAATTCTGGTGGTGCAGTGGAGGAATTAAATGAGTCACTTTACCATCCAACCCAAAAATTCCTAAGAAACGCATGTACTTAAAAATTCCATTTAATGAAGGAAGGATGCTTTGTGAAATGATATACAAGTTCATATAGAACTGAACCTTTTTATTAGATCTTTCAGCGTTCTGAACAAAAGAACCTCCTGCATCCAAATAATTGTCAAAAATGTTGTCTAACTGTGCAATCTGATCAAGAAACTGTCTTATTTCTTCTTCTTTTAGCAGAAAGTATACTGTGTCAAAGAATACCCACGTTTGCATGCAACCCACGTTAAGAAAGTAAGGTACGTTTTCTGATATGAATCCTCCATGTATGATAGCAATGATGCCGTAGAGACCAATCACAATGGTGAAGTATCTATAGACTTTGTAAAGACACATAATCCAGCTGTGGGAGTTCTCCTCTACAAACAGACCAGCGATTTTCGAAGCTATGCTCATTTTTTGAAACATGGTGCCATCAGAACTCATTGCTGCCAGTATAGCTAGCCTGAGAGAAGTATCACAATTAAAATCAATTTACTTTATTTATAATTTACCGTCCTCAAGAAGGGAGACCAGTAATTTAGTTCTGTCAGTCAGAATATAAATTGTTTCATTATTTTAAATCATCAACTGAGAGGGTGAATTTAAATTATCGTTTCTTCATGTTGGTGAATTATTTGTTTGTGAATATAAACAAGTATATTTACTATTTTATGTTCTGTTCTTTAAAGTTGTGAAAACCAAACCTCATAACAAGCTGTAATAAATTAGGATTCTTTTCAATTCAAAAACTCAAAAAAAGCGATTTATTTTAAATATAATTATTTATTAAAACTGTTATCACTTATTAAGCATATTATTATTATTAAGAACATTGGTGGGGATTGAAATATTATTATTGTAGGACTTGTAAATACTACAAGAGAAAAGTGACTAGGACAGTTTATCAATTAATTAATCTTTCATTGGAATTAATTATTAATGTCCGCACTGGTGGTGCAGTGCTGTAACCCAGCTACTTGGGGACAAAGTATTTGGGAGATTGTTGGGGATAGGTTCCATGCCTGGTCCTCTTAATACCAACACAACGTCTGCTCAATGGTTACCATCGACTTGGATACTACTAGAGGGGTGTCCATGTTGGATGGTAGTCAATGTTCAGATGCTGTGTAGGGAGAGAACTGAGTGTTAAACTTGTCAGTTAGCTGAAAATCAGATCAACATTACGTGGTTCGGCTTTCACGTAAAGTTGTAGGTCACATAGTTACCAATAGCTATTGGGCTATTAATAAATAGTCCTTTCTGAGCTAAGTCAAACTCAGATAGAAACAATGACTACACTCGTTCATCTGCACTCATCACACTCATTCACCCCTCATATTCGCCCATACCTCTACGATCGGCTTCTTAGAAATAAGTAATGAAAATAATAATAATGAATTTTTAAATCGTATGATAAATTATCAGAAAAGGTTAAGGGGAAAACAACCAATAAAAATTTCTATTCCCACTTTGTAAAATATCTTAGTTGTTTCTTCTATTATATAAATATGATTAACTATCAATTTCTTAACATCTAAAATATCTTAATCCTAACCTTCAATTAAACTAAATTTTCCGGACAAAATAGAATGCTTTATTTCCTTAACATTAAATAATAAAATCGATGGCTACGTTTGAATGTTTCCACAGAGCAAAATGGAATTGAAGTAAAGAAATCATGTGTTCTCATAAAAATTGTTTTTTTTCTTAGATTCATTGTATTTTCCACCTTATTTTGTCTCTCAACGTTGACATCTAGTGCTTCCGAAATAGTATTTAAATTTTTGACCAGACAATCTTTTAAAACCAGTAACAGGCTTCCATTAAAAAAATTTTTACAACTCAAGCATTTAAGCTATTATCATGTTACAGGAATGGATAAATGGAATTATTTAGATATTTTCTCCGCAGTCACATGACAAATCTTGTGCTGTTTCCAATATATTTTCAGTACTTCAATTTTCTCCCTCTAGTTTGAAAATAATCCAGATAAGTCTTTCTTTATCAGGAAGGTTCATTCCACCTAAACAATTTGAGGGATCGGAGATAAGAATGTTATTTTCTTCCTCTAACATTTCTCAGAAATTCGCCCATTAGCCAATGGACGAGGAATTTTTCTCATATTACTGAGAAGTAGCCAGGAAGGTTTTTGAGAATTTAGTCGACTTTCCCGGTGTTGAATTATGGGTGCTCAAGATCTTTCTAATAATCCCTTTTTGACAAATCTCTGAAAGAGCTATCAGGGTTACCAGGAGCCAAGGCAACAAAGTTACTATGACAGTACCATTTATATCTCTATTCAATTCTACTTTGTATGAACACTATTTAGCCACATGGCAGGACAATACTCAGCATTGAGTAAACCAGCAACTAGGACATTGTACACAGAATGTCTACGTTTGCTTACTAAGTAGTTACTCAAATCTGTTCAATATGTTCGTTTGCTCACATGCTGAAATTTCGTTGTACACATATATTAAATTTTTAGAGATTTTGTGCAATAAGCATAGCAAAACTTATAATTGTTAATAGATTGGTAAAAAAAACACACAATCATCACAATAACATTTTCTTCATTAAAAAATATACAACTGGAACTAACCAATGTACATTAAGGCACTTTTATACTATTTTAGTCAATGTACATTTACAATAAATTTTATTTTAATTTTATTTGACAATCCAACCTTTCCTGTTTAACACGTATTGTAACACATTATGTCTGAATTTGATATATTCTATACATTATAGGTCTAAAAAACTGATTATAGTTTACTCAAATAAAATAGCTACTGATGCAATACATCATTATCATCTTTAACATAAAATATCCATCGGAAAATTAGATATTTAAATTGTGTACACTACGGCGTGAGTCTTCTGAATCACAGGTAATATTTAGTGTCAAAGGATATAACTAAAGAAGGGTAAAGTAATTTCACTTGAATAATATTTAGATTGTTGACAATTATCAGCCCAAATTCTTCAATTTAATACAAATTACAATAAAATAACGTTTGCAATGTGTCATATTTTTCTGTCAATAGTTGTGCTGTAAATAGAGTATATATGAGAGGTGTTTTAGTACTTAAGCACATTATTGTTGTTCACTAGGTGGGTTGCCAAACTGCCAAAACGCATTACGTTAATAGGAATGTTGTAAATACAGTTTGCTAAAATATAATGATTGTACAGTATTATAATCCTTAATGGCCAAATTAATTAACAAAATCTAAATTAAAAATCACAGTATCAGGTACAATCACTACAGTGTCTCACAACTTTATACATTGCGAAATTCTAATTAAATAAACATTTTTCTGGCAACTTATTATAAATAAACATCACTAATTTGAAAATATAATATGTTTGTATTAGAGACATAGTTTTTGTTAGTGAATCTCACTATCCAAAACAAGCCACGTCCGACAAAAAATTTTTTTTGTTTCAGGGTTTTTAATAAACATTTTTTGTGGGTTTCTGTCCACGAGAAATAGATTGGCACCGGTCTTAACCCAGGAAAAATTCTGATTTCTGCCTCAGAGGCCCCCAGACGTCCTGTGTCTTCTAGCAGAAAAAACAATATTGAACTATTATCGACTTCTAGCAAAAAGTGGGGTATCAAACTATAGTTATTTTTCTCCTAAATCACATTAATTAGTATCAAATTAAAGGTATTTGTCTCTTAATTACAAATTTACCATCAGATTTTAGAAAAGACCATGTTTATGTGCTCCATTGCCCCAAAAATAAAAATTCATGGCCATACTGTTCAAGAACCCTGGCAAGGTCGTAGACCGATCTTCCTCACAAAGTGACATGCGGAGATCCACAAGTGGGACTGTAGCGGAGTGCTTTGGTGAGACCGCAGGCCGAAGTTTCCCCTACGAGGCTGTAGGCCGAATTCCACAAAGGGGTCTGTAGCAGAGCATCTTGGCGAGGCCGTAGGCCGTGTTCTACAAAGGGGCTAAAGGTAAAGACGGAAGACCCAAAAAACGAAATTTATTGATAACCTACAAGGTAGAGCTACAACATACGATTCTCAGTATCTTCTGGGAGATATGGATGCTAACTATTCAGTTTACAATATTCAACTGAGCGAAGCTTGGTCTCCTGGTACTATATACTGTATAGTAAAATACAGTCAAAATTGAATTAAGACGGAAATTTAGCTGGTATTAATTCAACTAACATATTTTGCACCATTTTCTGTTATTATTTTACTGTTTAACAAACTGCAAAATACTTTACATACCAGCGGTTTTATCAGTAAAATTTCTCATTAGTACTTAATAAAACTAAGTTATTTTACCTTGATATGTCATATGACCACTGAAATATGTAGGATTAGCACATACTATACTTTACTTAGGTTCTTCAAAAATTTGAATTTTTTTTAACAGCAATTACAAAACTATTCTTTTTATACATGTAGTGATTATTAGATATTTAAGAATGAACTATTTTTTTGTACATTGATTTAGCCTTAAATTTAACATTTATGTTTAACTATGACGTAGTGGTAACCAATTCAAACCACTGGCGGAGAGCGTCACTCAGAACTGATGGAAGACTATTAATATCTCGTAGAATGAGATAAAATGGAAACGGAAAACTGTCCATGTAAGGAACGATTCCCAGCAGTTTGCCACCACTGAACTTTGGCAATCTTATGTCTAGAATTGAATCCTGCAAATAAAAATAATTATTAATATCATTTTACTATGCGTGGTTGCTTCATAAAGATAGTTAGTTTTAACTGTTATAATTTTGCTAGGAAATTATTTTGTTCTATTCTAAAGCAATATAACTAATAAAACAAAGCATAATCAGAAATCTGTTATAGGAATAACATATGAGCAATGGCAAACAGATTTCACTAATCATTTTACTATGCGTGGTTGCTTCATAAAGATATACACATAGTTAGTTTTAACTGTTATAATTTTGCTAGGAAATTATTTTGTTCTATTCTAAAGCAATATAACTAATAAAACAAAGCATAATCAGAAATCTGTTATAGGAATAACATATGAGCAATGGCAAACAGATTTCACTAATTAGTTCTATAACCACCTCCTGCAAAACCCCAAACTAGTTCTTAGCTTACTTGAATTAATTATCAAGTCTGGGAAGAATGAAATGAGTATGTAAGTATTAACATGTTATGGACTAAAGATTAGAAAGGTTGTTGCTTAGAATGTTTTTACAGCGACTGTTGCATTCTGTAGTTGGTTAAAAACTTATTTTCAAATGTGATGTGATACTTTGCAATATGATAACCTTGTAGACGTGCATTTCATGAGCTGAAATACTGTAATAATCTCTCCATTAACAATAATAATACAATAATTACTTCAGAAAATTAAAATTCTTCCTATTCAGAAATTTAAAACATCTTTTTACAATTTTATTTATATGAAAGGATGAATGATATTAAATTCATCCTGCAACACAAAGTTTCCTCTGTTAAATCTTTAAAAAAGAAATTAATTGCATCAATATTGTTCAATGAAATAATAATGTTCCAATGATAACTTTTTTCTTGAATTTTTAACAGTAAAAACACAATGATTTTTAGGTTCTAAAGAATATAAAAACAGAATATCAAACACAACAATAGTATTATTAGCACAACTTAAAGAAATGTAATATTTATTTTATGATCAATTGATTGCTTTAAAAACTAAAAAACAAACCTGAAAAACTATATAACAGTGTTAAAACTTAAAAACAAAAGACACCCCTAACTAATATAACAAAAATATTGTTCGTTTTTTATTCCAGCAAAATTAGTAAATCTTAATCAATTCTTATAAGATTACAAAAAACTACTATCAACAGCAGGGCAGATTACAGCTAATAATGGAACTGGGCGTATCACATATGACTTTCACAAGGTTGACTGCTATCTCCAGAACAACAGTTTACTTCCTACCCAATAACTATCAATGCAGCGTAGTTAAGGTAATTTGCTGCTTACTTCAGGTACACATATAAAATATTTTGGATATGCATTAATCTCTAGCGACACATCTATGAAAAGTAAAACGATGAAAATCAACAGCAATATTAGATTTTTATTACAAAAAGTTACATATTTTACCAAATGTAAATGTTTAAAATAACTTACTTTGCTTTGAGGGTTATCCACAATGACAAAGACCATGAAAATGCCCATTTGCTTGGCCCTGCGCACAGCCTGCATAACAACGCCTTCTCCATCACTTAGTACACCTCGTCCGTCCGACACAATTACAAGGAGCTGAGCAACATCAGTTACGCCCCGCCGGGGAGGATGGCGACCAAACAGGCTGCAGACAAAATTGACTAGTGCTCCCACATGGGTCTTCTGCTGTTCAAATGAGAACTGCTGCAGCAACCTGCACACAGTCAGATATTTATTAGTAAGAAAAATCTCAACGTGATGATATGTAATGTACATCATCATAAGAGTTAAAAAAATAGAACTAGAATCTCCCTGCAATACATGAAAATCTCTTAAGAGAAGATCAATTGAGACTGGTGGAAGAGAAAATATGGGTAGATTGAAGGTGGTGATGAGGCTTCTTTATAAGTATATTGAGTAGTTATTGGAAACTGCTATGGATATGTATATAATGTACATAGAAACTAAGAAAATAAAAAATACATTTCATTTGTAATTGCAGTTCTCCGTAAAAATATATTCAGTTTAACAACACTTTTAAACAAAATCAGTAGCTTTAAGAATGTTTTTGTTGGAGAATTGTTCTGTTGTCTTTGCATTAGCATAGAAAAAACAGTTTTATCACCAGTCACAATTCTATAGATTACTTCTTCTTCTTTATAAACAAGAAAGAAGTAATTCATTGCATTTTTTGGTCTCAAGCAAGTTTCAGTGCCCAATGAGACAAAATTGTGGTAGCCTCTACGATTTCATAAAATGTTCTTCTAAAAATCACTTGAAACTATCAGAAAGTTCAGATACTGAAAGATACTGGTTTTAACAAGTTTTTTCATTAATTATTTAGACCAATTAATTTTTTACCATAAAAAGTCGGCTTCTTTTCACAATACAATGATACGATATGCACAATGAATACTCATTTACATACATAAATGGCACAAATTTCCTGATAAACATCAGCAATTTTAATGTTATTTTATTTATTAATAGATCTAAAATTTGGAGAGAATAACTTATGCTTTCAAACAAATAAAAAAACACTGAAAATAATTAGACACTAACAAAGTGTGTTGTTATCAATTAGCAAGAAAGTTCAGGAATGTTTAGTTACCTGGCACCACAATGTTCTGTGAATGGATCACCCAATTGGTGAAGTATTGTGGGCTGGTCCCCGAAGCTGAGCACAGCCAACTCTCCAGCTTCCAGGAGACTCAAGGCCTTGCTGACAACGGCCAGAGACTCAAAAGCCAACTGCAACCACATCGGCATTAATAATAATCGCCACACTCCTTTCTATTGCAATAAATATTATGCTAATAGTAAAGCATGTCCCTGATCCAAATGGAAAATAACGGGATGTCTTAAGAAGGTACACAATTATTTGCACTGAACTTGTGTTTTTTGCCAGAACGTCAGTTGTAGGTGATCAAGTTATGTGATGTTGCAGAATACCTGTATGTTTGAAAGGCTTCATAAAACTACTTATATTTTGTATTCGAAGACCTGTGTTAAGGCAGAAAATAAAACTATTGCCCAGATATAGATGCAAGATAGTTCTACTACATTATTTTTTCTTCGTTAATCAAATGTCAAGAACTTTCAATCCTATGTCAAAGGAAATTCCATACAGTTGAAAGGAAAGTCTGCAAAAGATTTCAAGGATTTGCTTTTACAAAAACAGACACTGAATATAAACAACAATAACTCAAACAGGACAGTATTCAGATCATACCAGATTGAATAATACTCATTAGAGACAAATGTCCAATTTCATTTAAAAAATGTTGTTACTTGGTTAGAAATATATTTGTATCTGACCATACGAGCCAGACAAAGAACTTTTGAGTAGACTATCTGTGGGTGAACGCGTTTCAAAGCTCCATTTAAATGTGAAGTCCAGATTAAAATTTGAACATATAAACAAACATGTCTGATTACCATGTTAAATGAGAAATTTATATTTCAGTTAGAAGTAGCATTTGATAAGAAAATTACAATTGTCACACTACGATTATTAATGAAAGTTAGTATCATTGTTTAAGCTTCAAATCAATTCTATACCACATGATAGAAAAGATTATTTATAATGAATACTATACTCTGTTTAGGGACTGTTTATACACTGTTAAGGGCCTACCGCTCTGAGAAAAAAATACAGCACACTACATTAAAACTAGGGGTGTGCGAGAACTCAAAACTTTGAGTATTTGATTGAGTATTTTACTACTCAAACTCGGCTCAAAGCTTCCGAAACTACTCGAAGTTCGATCGAGTTGTTGTATTTCACGAAATATCATATTTACATCTTAATTTAGTTTTAAGAGTAAACAGTTTTATAAGTTATGAATAAAAAATGTGCACTTCCTTGTGTTTTATTTTACCCTTAATCATACGTTATCAGTTTGGTATGCGTAATTATGAACTAAACAATACGACTAAAAATAGGTAGTATACGACGACAGTCAAATGAACTAGTTGATGTAGTGAACGAGTTCGTTCATTATGATTTGAACTAGTTCAATTCAAAGTGAAAACAGAGCTAGGATAGGTTTGAGTCTACTAGTCACTTGTAACCTAACCTAAAATAGCATGAATAAAACATAAGTGCTGGTTAGTGTCTTTATGACCCAAGAAAAGGGACGAGAGATCCGGTTCAAGATCGTAAATAGACCTGTTACCGATACAAATCTAATAGTCTGTACGCCGTGGAATTATGCATATTTTCGTTCATATCAATAATACTGTTCAGTCAAAAGGGTCTCGAGAATGGGTCACTTTACATCCCAAGAATCGAACTTCCCATCTTTTCTAGGTGAAAGTTCATCTCGGTTGTAGGCGTGCAAGGAACCGTTCAGCTCCTTTTCCTTTTCGGAACTGACATTATCGTATGTTCCTTGCAAGTCGATTGGGGTCTATTTTGTATTTTAATCTGAGCAGAGAATCCTCTAATGATTTGACGTAAGAAAATACCATACCATATCACATAAAATATGGTAACGGCATTCTAGGAGCGTGTGACACAACATTATTGACTTATTTTCCGTCAAATAAAATATATATATATCCATGGCGAAAGTCTATTAATTATTATTATTCCGAAAAGGCCTTGGATCGTCAAAGCTATGTGTAATATTTGCGCATACGATATTTTTTCCTGTCATATTGTTGAACGGTTTTCTAACTAGGTTAGACAATAACACAGTTGGAGTGTAAAAGGTGATAAAGTATGATGATATTGATTTGTAAACTCACTGAACGGTTTGACGTTGATGTAAACTGTATAAAACAATAACGAATCAACCCAAGTCAGGGAGAAACATGTTGGAAGATCTTTTCAAAACAAAATATGACGAATTTAAAGATTCGGAAAATAATTTTTATTGAACCGAAGCCTTATCAAACGTCTTGTTTTTTTATTAACAAGTTTATAATTTAGCTGCCCAAAATCTTCACTGTATCACTAGTTGGCACTTAGCTGATATTTTAGACTGCATCTCGTCGCCAATATCGGCTAGACCTATTATATTAGCCGACTACGTCTATGGTTTTCATTCGATTACACCAGGTTTTCATGAATTTCCCGTTATTACATAATTATTTATTTGTTGTTCAGTGTAGCCTCATGTATTGAAGTAGTTTCAAGTTGCACATATTTCATTACCAATCATTATTTAAAAACTAATTCATCTTAAGCGACTTTAAAATTTATTTTTAGTAAACCTGCTTAATTATTATTAACAATCGATTGAACTAGTCTTTGTCATCCAGATTTTCAAATTTAATTATATAATTCAGAGCTTATTTCTGGTTAGTTGTAACCTTGTTATTACTGAATTAAATACCCACAGAATACAGATCCACTCCTCTTGGCGTGTACAAAATCCATTTTTTGTTGAGGGGAGGTAATTTTGAAAGCAAATGACTTCATTTGGTGATGACGTCTGAATTTTAGCATCAGTTTGGTTGCATGCAGATTTTGCTGACAAGCTTCGCTACGTTTTCGCAGTACACTTTGAACTGAACCACCAGATAAACATATCGGCCGGCTGTGAACCAGTATAATTGACTTGCATAGAAAATCTGATCTGTGATATGAGTGAACAGATTAAATCTTTATAATCCACATTGTTTCAATTAATAATATACTTTCTTAATTTCTTAAATATTAGTTATGAAAAAAGGAGCAAGGTTAAACATAACAATGCCACATAAAAATATCGGAAGGTAGGAAGTAAAAGTTGATTTATCAAATGTTACAGTTACAAACAACAAATCAAAATTATTGTGTTCAGTTTAGATGTATATATTTACGAATCTGGCAAAACTTAACATAGGCTTAGGATCGTGTCTGTCTTTTACAGTTGTCTTGGGTGAACAGGAAATCCTTCTGTAAATACTCGCTAAAAATACTCGATACTCGAAAAAATTCCAACTACTTGACTCGACTCGAACTCAAAAATCACTACTCGCACACCCCTAATTAAAACATGATTGAGCTTGTTTTAAACAAAATTGGTATATTAGAGAGATAGGACATCAGCAAACTTACCTTAAAAGACAAGTTCACTAACATCAGAGTAGTAGTCACAAACACAAAATAAACACAATCTCACAAATTTTAGTCCAACTCCAACTCCCTCTCTCCCCCTCTCCTGAGTGTTACTGAAAATTCTTGTGATTATATGATTCTTTTAAGTATGTGACTACTACTCTAATGTTAGTGAACTTGTCTTTTAAGGTAAGTTGCTGAAGTCCTATCTTTCTAATATACTAATTCCTGGCCTAGTGCCCTTTAACCTAACTTTAAACAAAATTGAAATTAGAATTAAAAATGAGAATCAAAATACAAAATTATATTTTTAATTAGTGTCTATTAATTTTAGTGAATTGTATAGAATAGGCAGGTGGAATAGCCTATTTTAACAGGTTTGCCAACATGCGTGCGAAAGTGTGGATTCACTTTAACTCAGCCGCCTTCAGGGCCTGGACAGAATATAAATAAAATTTTTCTCAGATCAGACAAGTGCAATAGAACCATTATTATTGTATTTTACCATTACCAACCATTATTCTGATTTTATTCATTAAGTTCAATATACCTCCTTGGAATGGTTATCAGCCATACTGGATGAGTCATCTACAGCTAACACAATCTGGTATTCTCGCTTAGCTGGCTTGGTGCGTCGTAACCATATCTTATCTTTCCGAAACTGACTTGCAATGTAAGGAATCACCTGTAAAACAATGTTTAGTTATGAATTGTTAAATTTTTTCGAATACATTTTCTATCTTTATTCTGCTAATTTAAGTGTGTCAACACCTGTTAATAATTTAAAAAGAATTCACAGAAAGCAGCAGATACTAAACAAAAATAACAAATATTGAACACAATTTTATCTAAAAGTACTTTCACTAACTCATACGAGTAAGTTATCTAAGTAAGTTAAAAGATCACCAATATTACCTTTCTCATGTTGATTCTACGACCAGTACGAAAGTCACCTTTGAGGCGAGAAGCGTGAGTGGGCTCCAAAACAAGCCTCAATTGTTCACTGAGCTCACGAGACAGGTCAGCCGTCACATTGCTCAGGCGTTCCCATGCTTGAGTTGCCTCTTCTTTGGCTGGTGGCTGGAACAAAATATTTAAAACTTTATATAATGATAAACTATGTTTCTGATTAATGGTTAGACTAAAAGGAAGCAGGCCAGTCTTAACACTTTCATAAGGAAAAAATAATAATACTGAAAAATTGTTTCCTCACTGTGAACACTTTTAACACAAACACACCCATAACTCGTACCACCCTCCAATGTAAGACGATAGAAGCTGTTGAAAAGGTATATTATAAACCAAACAAGGGTTTAGAGTAAGACGCAATTAATGACTTAATACGAATAAGTGAATAAAAATTGTAATGAACTCTGCAGCGAGTAAACATAAGCAATGGCACTGGTTATGGGCTATGCTTCTTTTATAACAATAAATTGCATATGTCAAAAACATTTACTAATCATATATTTAATGTACAATATATTGGAACCCTGAATTATGACTAATTAATTTCATTACGATTACATAATTGGCTGTACTCTATGTGGTTGTAAAATAAGTAGTGTTTTGAGGCAGTCTATAATTGAATTGATTTTAAAATGTATTCCTTATTGATTTGAACTAAACCAAATTATTGTGTTTATGTCAAATTATAAACTACAAAAATTTAAGCAGAAAAAGTCTTGGTACTAAATGGAACTAAGATAAAAAAAAGTTGAAACAGACCAGTTTGTGGTTCCAATTCTTTATAGGAATATTAAATTTTGACTAGGGGTGTGCGAGTAGTGATTTTTGAGTTCAAGTTGAGTAGTTGGCATTTTTTTCGAGTATCGAGTATTTTTCGAGCGAGTATTTACAGAAGGATTTCCTGTTCACCCAAGAACATTGTAAAAGGCAGACACAATCCTTAGCCTATGTTAAGTTTTGCCAGTTTCGTAAATATATACATCTAAACTGAACACAATAATTTTGATTTGTTGTTTGTAACTGTAATATTTGATAAAAAAAACTTGTTACTTCCTGCCTTCCTACATTTTTATGTGGCATTGTTCTGTTTAACCTTTTATTCTTTTTTCAGAACTAATATGTAAGAAATTAAGAAAGTATATTATTAATTGAAACAACGTGGATTATAAAGATTTAATCTGTTCACTCATATCATAGATCAGATTTTCTATGCAAGCCAATTATACTGTTTCACAGCCGGCCAATATGTTTAGTTGGTGGTTCAGTTCAAAGTGTACCGCAAAAACCTAGTGAAGCTTGTTGGCAAAAGTTGCATCCAACCAAACTGATGATAAAATTCAGGTATTATCCCCAAATGCGGTCATTTGCTTTGAGAATTGCCTCCTCTCAACAAAAAATTGATTGTGTACACGTCAAGAAGAGTGGATCTGTATTCTGTAGATATTTAATTCAGTAATAACAAGGTTACAAATAACGGGAAATAAGCTCTGAATTATATAATCAAATTTGAAAATCTGGATGACAAAGACTAGTTCAATCGATTGATAATAATAACTAAGCAGGTTACTACAAATAATTTTAAAGTCGCTTAGGATGAATTAGTTTTTAAATTATGATCGGTACCGGTAATGAAATATGTGCAACTTGAAACTACTTCGATACATGAGGCTACACTGAACAACAGATAAATAATTATGTCATACGGGAAATTCATTAAACATGGTGTAATCGAATGAAAACCATTGACGTAGTCGGCTAATATAACAGGTCTAGCCGATACTGGCGACGAGATGCAGTCTGAAATATCAGCTAAGTGCCAACTAGTTATACAGTGAAGATTTTGAGCAGCTAAACTATAAACTTGTTAATAAAAAACGAGACGTTTGATAAGGTTTCGTTTCAATAAAAATTATTTTCCGAATCTCTAAATTCGTCGTATTTTGTTTTAGAAAAGGTCTTCCAACATGTTTCTCCCTCACTTGGGTTGATTCGTTATTGTTTTTTACAGTTTACATCAACGTCTAACCGTTCAGTGAGTTTACAAATCAATATTATCGTACTTTACCACCTTTTACACTCCAACTGTGTTATTGTCTAACCTAGTCAGAAAACCGTTCAACAATATGACAGGAAAAATATTGTATGTGCAAATATTACACACAGTTTTGGTAATCTAAGGTGTTTACAGAAAATAATTAATAGACGTTTGCCACAGATATATACATATTTTTTTATTTGACGGAAAATAAATCAATAATGTTGTGTCACACGCTGCTAGAACATCATTACTATATTTTATATGATATGATACGGTATTTTCTTACGTCAAATCATTGGACGATTCCCTGCTCAGATTAAAAAACAAAGTATACCTCAATATCGCAAGAAATCTACGATAATTTCATTCGAAAAAGAGCTGAACGGTTCTTTGTACGTACGTTTACTACAACCGAGATGAATTTTCACCTTGAAAAGATCGGAAGTTCGATTCTTGGGATGTAAAGTGACCCGTTCTTGGGACCCTTTTGATTGAACGGTATTATTGATATGAATGAAAATATGCATCATTTCCATGGTGCACAGACTGTTAGATTTGTATTGATAACAGGTTTTTTGAGCATCTTGAACCGGATCTCTTGTCCCCTTTCTTTGGTCATAAAGACACTAACCAGCACTTCTCTTTTATTCACGCTATTTTAGGTTAGGTTACAAGTGACAAGTAGACTCGGCAACCAACATGTGTGATCTCTACTATTTACAGTGATCGCTACCATCCCAGCTCTGTTGATCACTTTGAACTGAACTAATTCAAATCATAATGAACGAACTTGTTCACTACGTCGACTAGTTCATTTGACTGTCGTTGTGTACTACCTATTCTTAGGCGTAATGTTCAGTTCATAATTACGCGGACCAAACTGATAACGTATGATTAAGGGTAAAATAAAACACAAACTTTTTTATCAATAACTTAAAAAACTGTTTATTCTTAAAACTAAATTAAGATGTAGATCTGATATTTCGTGAAATACAACTACTCGCTCGAACTTCGAGTAGTTTTTTAGGAGCTTCGAGCCGAGTTCGAGTAGTAAAATACTCGATCAAATACTCGAAGTTTAGCACACCCCTAATTTTGACAGATGAAATTGATTTTATTTAGTTTGCGCCAAAACGATAAAGATGTTACCTGACTCCAAGTAGACAGCTGGTGCTCCAGTTGCCTGCGCTCATGTTCAATGTCAACCTGTTGAGTCAACACATCAACACCGTCATCCAACTGAGTATGGAAAGTGCTTTCTGCTCCTCGCTGTACTGTGCTTGTCTCAATCAACTCCCCATCTACTTGCATTTTTGTGTCAGCCTCAACTCTGTCTCCATCAGTTGCTGGCTGTTGTGTGCCTTCTTTATTATTTTTATCTTCATTTGCCTCCTTCAGTTTTTCAGGATTTACATTGGTTACTTTTTCTGTGTCTAGGGTTTGCTCTTCTAAAAAACAGTTTTATTTTATTTATGATAAATATAATTTCTATGGCTTTTATTTAGGGATAAACGGGAGGAGCTTTTTAGGTTCAGGAGGGAAATTAATTTTCTCACAAGTTTAAGGAAATTTTCTGGAGGGAATTTTTTTCAGTTAGCGAACATTAATTTGAAACTTTTTTTGAAAGTAGATACAAAAAAGAAACCGAATCATTTTACAGTAATCATAATGTATTGAATGAATGAAGTCTTTATTTTAGTGGAAAAGTTAGGACTATGAGTCCTCTCTTCCACTTATTCGTATGTGATATAGTTTAGAATCGAATCATTACTGATAAAAACACATTGTATATACAGGGCGGACAAAAAATATGGAAACACTTTCACAACTTTTGTATGACTTGACTTGTAAAAGTAAAATCCTTTACATGATCATGGTTACATATAACATACTTTTTGACACCATTAGCGACATTCTTCTTTTCAGGGGAACGGCCAATGAGGAGTTGAACGAAAATCTTCAATGTAAGCCAAGGTCGAGTTTGGTATAAAATGAAAGGTCTATTCAAGAGAAATTATTGCCGAAAACTGGACTTCGATAGTTTATCCTTTCCAGAGTAGCGGCTATTTGAATTTTATTTTTAAAGTAACGAATTTTAACAATATTACTTCTTCGCTATTTAAAGGTTTCAAGTAAATTATTCTGATCAAAAATTATACTTGTGGAACACAATTATTCAAAAAATTAAACTATCTATAGAAAAAAAATAACGTTATGAAAGCGTTTCCATTTTTGTTTACCCTTATATACTCTTTATTTTAAATTATCTTTACAGTATTATTTGCCTGTTATCTACAGAAACTTTGCTAGTTATGTAAGAAGGTTCACTTAAATATTTAGAAAGGTTGTGTCTAACAACCAACAACAATAATTTACATATTATTCAGGACAAATGTTAGAGGGTCTAAGTTTTATAATGAAAGCTTCACTTCAACCAGAATGCTGTTTGCAAACGTGACGACATTCTCACATTGCTTTCCATCATACAAATATGATGAAGGATTTATTCAATTTCTTATCTCACCTTCGTCCATAGCCATGTCTTGGTCATCTTTGAGCTCATCAGCTTCCTCGTCTTCCTTGTTGGGAAACTTTTGTTCAGCCACTTGCTCCTACATAAAATATTCATCCATTCATTACAAGTTAGCATTTCTATAAATTAATATTCAATATCAAAGTTAACCAAATTGACCAATATACTAATAAAGTTTTTAATAGTAACTTCCTGACCTGTCCAAAAGACCAGCAACCACCCGGTTCTAATCCTTGTAACAAGAAATCTTCGAAAACCTGCCCTATTAATCTCCCAGCCACATATTTTAGCAGCTCCACTACTTCCTTAACCTACAAGATACCTGGAAACCACTCCTGTGATTCCACCAATATAATTGATCAACTCCAGTGCCAGCACTGTCCTGCCCAATATATCGGCCTTACCAGTGAAACCCTTCGAAAACGCATGAATGGCCAAAGACATGATTGCAAAGTCCTGAATCCTGAAAACCTGTCTCAGCCCATACTCTTCTCCATTACCAAAATATTGATCAGTGTTACACCACTAGAGATATCAGATCCCTTCCTTCCCATGCCAATAATTCCCAACTCTGAAGGATGGAATTAGCACATCAATGGGTAACAAAACCCCATGACCCACCTAATCTGAACATAAGATAGACCACTTCACCTCAACCCCTTCCCCATCAACAAACTTTATATATATGCAGTCTGAAAAACTGCATCTGTACCCAAGTGTTGCTCTATGGATGTACAACCCCCACCTCTCTCTCTCATGTGATTATGTGTTTATTTTGTGTATGTTACTACTACTCTGGTGTTAATGATCTTGTCTTCTAAGGTAAGTTTGCTGATGTCCTATCTCTCCAATATACTAATTCCTGGCCTAGTGCCCTTTAACCTAACCTATAATAGTAACTTATATATTACTAATGTTATATATAAGTACTAAGCAATCAACAAAAATTATGTTCCCAATTACTAACTCAGCGAGATTAATGAAATATATTAGGCGTTGGAGTATCTGAAATAATGATTAGCGAGTAAAGAAACCTCAGTAGCTGCATCCAGAGTCTGAGCTTCAAAATTTGTCTCTTTTGCATCCGTTATGTGTTGATACATGTCAGAAGTCTGGTCTTCTTTGATGCCTTCCTCCTCCGTTTGTTCTTGACATGATTTGTCTTCCTTCTCAAGGTTGATGGTTTTCAACTTTTTCTTTAGAGGTTCTTGAACATCACCTGCAACATTGTTATTGTCAGGGCTTATACAGGAAATTATAAACAACCAAGATTTGTGCATTGATGGATAATAATATAATTTAATGTGTTAGTGTTCAAAAACTCCTACAATATATATATGTGTTAATTAAATAAAAAAAATATTTAAAAATAAACTAAAACGCCCAACAGACTCAACTGTCAGTATTTACTTCGATGGATAGTGAAGAAATAGAAGGGTTACACTGTGTCAAAGGTTTTCTGGGTAAATCATTCAGTTTTAAATATAATGAATGTAATATTTTATTGTTGTGTGCTTGAAGACAATAATAATAAGGACTTGTGTACATTTCAAGTCAAACACTTATAATGTATTTATTAATGCTATAATATTTTAATTGTTAAACACAATTAGAATGTAGCATTAATACATTTTGTATTATTGTTATTAAATAAATAAATCAGATTAAATTGCTGTTTCACCGAGTACAACATTCAATACCGACCTGTGTTGAATGTATTCATGTCCAAAAGTACATTTCTTGCTGAAAGTAAACATGTCACCAAGCCAAGTAAAGTTCCCTTTCAGAGAATTTGGATGAAATGTTGGAATAAACCTACTGAAGAATACAAAAGTTGAGCTCTTGGGCAAAAGATAAGTTTGTCTTCCCCGTGAGGCTGTACCACATAGTCTTTGTCTGATTTGGCTTACTGACATGCCTGATACTCATATCTCCAATGACAATATTTGAACCTGGTTACCGCCAACCATGAATATGTTAGATTTGGACACTGTTGATCACATATTGAAAAAGGTTTACGGTAACTAGACTGACGATTGGTGTAGCTGATTGTTCTATCTATTTACATAATTAGTCTCTAGTTGTCATAACTAATAATAAAACTCATACAACTAATCTAATTAGTTATGCAACATTAGTCATTCAATTAAATAATTAGTCTTTCCTAAAGATTTAGCTGGTCTGTCAGTATTAAGAGTTGCTGGGTTAATCCCAGGTATTGATTGGTCTGTCAGTAAAGGGCGAATTGTAAAAACAACACTATGAAATGTGATATGATATAAAATGTAAAATGGTTAAATTGAATTTAATTCATTAGAAAATAATTTGACTACTACACCAATAAAAGTACTCGAAATTTCACAATGTATATACATTTGTTTAAAAGATGTCATAATCACTGACCCAAAGTTCTCTGTTCCTCACTATCACCAGGCCTCTGCCGTTTCTCCTCCCTCAGCTCCCGACTGTGGGCCTGCACAGCTTGACTGCTCTCTCCCGAACTGCCTCGCTGAGCTTCCTGCTTGTTATTGCTGGTTGCCCCTACTCCCTGTTGGTCAGGGCCTTCTGTAGCATCACTCTCCTCAGGATTTAGCTCCTTGGATTGCTCAATATTCTCAGGCTGACGTACCTAGTCAAAGACATAATTTGAATTTCCTTTACTAAATTAAAATACACTAAAACAAAATAGTTATAAAATAAGATTGTTGTTCAAAATCCTTATTTTAATCCAGCAATTATAGGTTCCAATCTGCTGTAATGTATCAATTTTGCCGAGGAAACTATCAGGGGGTAAGACAATTTATTAAGGTAAGTGGACTTAAAGTCTAATAAAAGTTAAGACAAAATATCACATGTTAAAAGCATTAAATTGTTGGCTTTTCACCTGGATTATCAAATCCATAAGAAATCCAAATTGTATACATGTATTAATTAAGTCATATAAATATTTTTTATTTAGTATCTATAGTGAGTAAGTTTCCTTCAATAATTCAATTTAAGATCTTCAAAATCAACTTTTACACCTTGGGCTTGACAAGTGGTTTAACAAATTGAGCCCCGCACATTGTTTGTACATTTCTACCAAAGCCTATGATTTATAATTATTTCCTGCAATAGAAGCTGTTTCCAACTGAATTTATGTACTAGATTTGAACATTGATTACAGACATGTTTGATGATTTCTTTGTCATTTTTCTTAAACTGATTGTAGTTTTTAGAATATCTAAGCTGACTTTTAAGGTAACAATATATGACTGATACCAAAATTTTTCTACACGTTTCTAAAACTAAAAATGTATTTAAAAATTAAATCAATTTGGAAGAAATTTGTATTATTAATCAATTTTAAACCACCTTAAGATACTAGTAAATATATAACATGTCATGATTAATTTGTACACTCACTCTAATTGGGTATTTTTTATATAATTTGTGGAAATAACTAGGGGTGTGCGAGTACTTGATACTTCGAGTTTTAATCGAGTATTTCACTACTCAAACTCGGCTCGAAGCTTCCGAAACTACTCGAAATTCGATCGAGTATTTAACGAAATATCAGATTTACATCTTAATTTAGTTTTAATATTAAACAGTTTTATAAGTTATGAATAAAAAAGTGCGCTTTCTTGTGTTTTATTTTACCCTTAATCATACGTTATCAATTTGGTACGCGTAATTATGAACTAAACAACGCGCCTAAGAATAGGTAGTACACGACAACAGTCAAATGAACTAGTCGGCGTAGTGAACGAGTTCGTTCATTATGATTTTAACTAGTTCAATTCAAAGTGAACAACAGAGCTGAGAAGGTAGCGACCACACCCCTAGAAATATCTCACATTATTCAATAAAAATGTATAAAGTTGGTTATTGCTTTTGATAATAAAAACCCATTACAAATTATGGGCAACCAGCAAAATTTATAAATGTTCATTGGATTAAGTGTTTTATTTCTACATATTATACATAACATAGATTATTAATGTAACTATAATATATTGGAGAGATAGGACATCAGCAAACTTACCTTAGAAGGCAAGTTCACTAACACCAGAGTAGTAGTAACATACTTAAAAAAATCACATAATCACACGAATTTTCAGTAACACTGGCATTTTCTTAAGGTGAGTAGAGAGAGAGAGAGACACTGATATGGCTTCCACTATTGCTGGGTAGGTGGCAATGGTGGGAGTGATTAGTGGTGGAGGTTGTACATCCATAGAGCAACGCTCAGGTATTGATGGAGTTTTTTTTTTCTTTTTTTTTTTCAGTTGATATATATGAACAAAGAGACGTAGCATTTCGTAAAGCTAAATGTAACAAATCTCCTATCAATTTGGCTAATTACAGAAGACTGAGAAATAGAAGAACCAAACAAGAATTTCGTAATGCCAAAATTCGCTTTTATTACAGACATTTCTCAGCACTGCAATCTTCTAAGTCTTTATGGTCAATAGTTAAATAGCTTGGTATTGGTAAAAGTAATAATCATTGATGATCTGAACATCATCAATGATTACTTTGTCGATATTCCTATTGATTCATCTGATGCTCATGACTTTCTACAACAAATTAATGCTGCTCCGATTGATCTTCCGCTGGGTCGGTTCGTTCTTTTTCAGACCTGTGACTGAGGCTGAGGAGCTGGCTGCGATCATGAGGATATCTAGTAATGCAGTTGGAGCCGACAAAATCTAGTTAACAATTTTTAAACACATCCTTCCTGCTGTAATTCCTGCAATTACAGTAATTTTTAATAAATCACTTTCTTCCTCGAAATTTATGTAAGCAGTATGGAAGCTTGCAATTGTCCAGCCGCTCTCCAAAAGGTCCTTCTGACTTTAGACCCATCAGTGTTTATCTGCTTTATCTAAATGTCTTGAGAGAATAGTACATCAGCAAATATCATATTTTATTGAGTCTAATAGACTGTTATCAAACTTCCAGTCTGGATTTCGCTCCAAACACAGTACTACTAGTGGCCTATTAAAAATTACTGATGATATTCGCTTGGCGATGGATAAAAAACACGTTTCAATTTCAACATCATTCGATTTTTCTAAAGCCTTTGACTGTGTATATCATTCACTTCTTATTTTAAAACTGTCCAGAATGGAATTCTCTGTTGACTGCTTTGACTGGGTAAGGTCTGATCATCAGCAGTGTGTTAGATATACTGATAGGGAGACTCATTGGAAACCTGTTAATCATGGCGTGCCTCAGGGCTCCGTCCTTGGTCCTCTTTTGTTCTCTATCTATATTGATGATGTCACATCTATTATTACGCAGTCTAGATTTCACCTGTATGCTGACGATCTACAGATTTACTGTCACTGTTCTGTAACTGACGTACCAAGGATTGTTACTCAAATAAAAGATGATATTTATGCTATTGGAACTTGCCTTCAAACAGGGATTGATACTAAATGAAAACAAAACCCAAGCCATTATGATAGGTTCTCCTAGATTACTGAGAAATATCGATTTTGAAAACTGCCCCTAGACTTACGCTCTTTAACCACCAACTTCCATACAGTGACATACTCAAGAACCTTGGTCTGACAATGACAAAGCACTTAGCCTGTTCAGATTACACTAATGAAACTTGTAATAGAGTATTTTCTGGCATTTATAGTCTTGAAAGATTTGATGTTTATTTACCCTTGAACATGAAAGTGATGCTTGTAAAAAATCTAATATTTTTCCACTTTTACTACTGCGATCTTGTTGTCAATGACATAACGGTTGAGCTTGCAGACAGATTGCAGCGTGCCCAACAATAATTTTATTCGCTTTATTTTCAATCTTAGATATAAAGATCACATAACTCCCCTTTTTAACAATCTTTCTCTCATGGAATGGAAAATCTGACAGCTCCATATACTCACTATGCTGCATTCTATTTGACATCTCGATTCACCTGCTTATCTGTCTGACGCTTTTCTTTTATCTCTTAAATCAGTTCCAGAAACACTCGGCATGGAGCAACACTGTTATCAATTTCCATTCATAGAACTTCTATATACAACAAATCATTCACAGTGGCCGCTTGCCGATTATTGAATAATCTGCCCGATCACATCAGAAGCATTGAGCAAGCTTGGTTCCGAGTGTGTGTTAGAGGCCTTCTGCTGGCCTCGTGGGATTGAGTTTCACGATCCAGAGAATATGTTTATGGCAATGCATGAATGTTGATGAATGACTGTTATTATTAGATTAATTAAAATTTTATTAAGTTTTCAGTTTAGTTTAATTTTTATACTTATTAAAAGATGTCTGTTATTTTTAAAAAATAAATTAATTTTATTTTACTAGTGAATGTGCTAAGTAGAGTTATTTTATTTGTTTTATAATGTTTTGACGTGATTTTTGTTGTTGTTATTGTTAGTTAGGTGTAAGAGAGGACTTACTAATTTTCACCTCACCATTTGTACACTTTGTTGTCAATAAAGCCATTTTTCATTTCATTTCATATGAAGTTTGCTGATGGGGAAGGGGTTGAAGGGAAGTGGTCTATCTTATTGTTCAGCTTAGGTGGGTCATGGGATTTTGTTATCCATTGGTGTGCTAATTCCATCCTTCGGAGTTGGGAACTATTGGCATGGGAAGGAAGGGATCTGATTACTTTAGTGGTGTAACACTGATCAAACTTTTGGTTATGGAGAAGAGTATGGGCAGAGACAGGTTTTTCAGGATTTTGGACTTCTCAATCATGTCTAGGGCCATTCTTCGAAGAGTTTCATTGGTAACGCCGATATATTGGACAGGACAGTGCTGGCACTGGAGTTGATAAATTAAATTGGTGGAATTAACGTGCAATGTCTCTTTGTTTAAATATGCAACGTCTCTTTGTTTAACCCTTTCCACTCCAATTATTGGGAACCCAGTTTCCCTATCAGCTCCATTTACTTTTAAGCAAAGATTGCCTACTACATTTGTTCAGTGGGAAAAACATATATCTGATAGTTCCAAAAAGCTGATGTATTTTTTCTTTGTTTCTTCTATGACTAAAGTATAGATTAATATAAAATAAAACATATATTTTTATTTTCAAATTTTTTTAATTATATATATTTATTGGAACAAAATTGAACTTCTAACAAAAAAAGCGGATACAAGAAGAATTTTTGAAAATTTTTAAATAGGAAGAATAGTATTTGTTGTTTGTTTTCTGTTGTTTGTATCCTTACAAACAAAAAAAAGTCATTTTCAAATATTTTAGACTAAATTATACATAAAGAAAGTATATAATTCTAAAACCAAGTTTTTATGAAAAACAACATTTTTACCAAAAAAATTTGTTTCACTGCAACTAGTAAACAATTGCTCCATAAATTTTATTTTATTGCTTAGCAACAGTCAAAAGGTACGTAATTTAGACCAAATTTGTAAGTAAAGCTTTTTTCAATAATTCAAAACATGTTATCAGCTAAAAATATAAACAGACAAAATCTAATAGCCTACTTGCAACGCTCTTTCATTTTCATACCTGTTACACATAGGCCTATGGTAAAAATACTTATGAACATACAGAAAATGTAAAAGATCAAAAGAAATGTTTTAGGCACATAACTAGTTGGATAATAAATTGGATAATAAATCCTCGTCAAATAGTAAGATGGTAATACCGTCATCACTGAGGTTCGAAATCGAAACTATTCTGTCGCCACTTTCATCATTTGGTAGAATACTACTGCCGTCGTAACGATAAAAAATTAAGGTAACGATGGTGGGAGGCCTAACAAGAGTCGTGCTCACTACGATGGTGAGAGGCCCAACAAGAGTCCTGCTCGCTACGATGGTGGGATTACGTACTTAGAAAACAATTCTTCCATTTCCAGTCTGTATAAATAAAGTGAGAGCGTTCTTTACTAGAGTACATTCTGCATATTTACACGTTTCTTACATCAGCCCTTAATAATTTTATTACTGTTGCAAACGGAAACACTTGTTACATCCGGTTGGCGCAGACGTCACTTGCATTTTGATTTGTCCATCTTAATATCATATCATATAGAACCCACCTACCCACACACGTGCAGTGGTAATCTTCATCCATTTTATTCGACATGAATCATCATCGTAAAAATAAAATCAAATCAAATCAAATCTTCTTTATTCATGGAATATACATTGTATACAATTGAATAGTGTCAATATGAATAGACCAATATAAATATTACCTACTTCTATTTCTAAAAATACAAAACATGCAATTTTCTTTACTACTATGTTGTACATTATGTTTGCAAGGGGGTGGAAAAGTACTCTTCTAGGGAATATAATGTCTTATTTATAAGAAAAGTTTTAAGTTTTTGTTTAAATTTTTTGAAGTTGGTTTCTTTTTTAATATTAAGTGGTATTTCTTTCAGAAACTTCACTCCCATATATGTTGGTTTTTTCTCAAAAAACTTTAAATTGTGATGAGATATAATTATACCTCTTTTGTTTCTAGTGTTGTAAGGATGAGGTGTGAGGGAGGAATTGGATTCAAAAGCAATTTGATTGTTCTTAGCAACGAGGATTGTGTCAAATATATACTGTCCATAGACCGTTAAAATCCCCAAATCTTTAAAACGCTCTTTAGTTGTTTGGTCATGTTTTAATTTCAAAATAATTCTAACTGCTCTTTTTTGCTGCTTTAAAATGCTGTCCATATTTTTTTTTTTTTTTGTGGAACCATAAAGGCATATACCATAAGACAAATGAGAATGAATGTTAGCAAAATAAATATTCCTTAGAGTTTTTTGGTTACAGAAAAAGGCCATTATATACAGCGAGTAAATTCCTGCACTCAGTTTTGATAACAATTTACTAATATGCTCATTCCAGCTTAGGTGTTTATCAAGTGTTAATCCCAGAAAAGTCGTACTGCTTTTGCTTTCAATCTCTTGTGAATTATATGTAATTAATGGTTCTGTTAACTGCTTATTCTGGTAAGTTTTGAATCTAATAAAATTGGTTTTTTGTACATTTAATTTTAGGTTATGCTTACTTAGGAATTGTCCAATATTTTCCAATTCAATGAAACTGAGTATTTCAACCTGATCTACAGAATTTGCTGAAACTTTCAAATTTGAGTCGTCAGCGTAAAGGCAAAGGTTTTTTTGTGGCAGATATGTAAGAGAAGTTGCTAAGTCGTCAATATAACATAAAAAGAGTAGAGGGCCCATTATTGACCCCTGTGGGACACCAAAATTTATACGTTGAGTTTCTGAGACCACTTTTGTAATATAGTTTTCTTTCGTTAAATGAGTGATTTCAACAAATTGGGATTGATTCATAAGGTATGATTGGAACCATTTGATTGCATTTTTTGAAACACCTATTAATTGTAATTTTTCAATCAAGACAGGATGGTTTACACTGTCGAATGCTTTTGACAGATCCATAAAAATACCTGTTGTGTATTCATTTTTATCCACTGATTCAATTAAAGATTCAATGAATGAAACTGCTGCTGTTATTACTGATTTTCCTGGCCTAAAACCATGTTGAATGGTATTTAATAATTTAGAATCTTCCAAGTAAGTTATTAACTGGTTATTTGCAATTTTTTCGTAAATTTTTGATATTACTGGGAGAATAGAGATGGGCCGATAATTTGATGCGGTTTGTAAATCACTGTATTTGTGAATTGGTATAACTTTCGATATTTTTAATTGTTGAGGGAAAATTCCTGAAACAAATGATGAGTTAATAAGATGACTAAAGATGCTGCTTAAATGATGTTTGGCGTTTTTAATAACTTTTATTGGAATTTCATCATGACCGACGGAATTTTTGTTCTTCAATGAGTCAATAACCTTTTCCACCTCCTCTGCATCAACAGGCTTAAAATTAAAAGTACTCCTAAATAACAGGCCTTTGACATTACCGTTACACTCTTTTTTTAAAGATTTTTACAATTACAATTTTTCATAGTAATATCCTCGACTATGTTGACAAAATAATTATATGACAAAATAATTAAAAATATTATGAATAAACAGTAAAACAACAACGATAACCTAGCAACAACAATGCGTTTTATAAGCTCACTACGAACGATAACATATGACGGAACGTGAGTGCAGATAGCTGTTGCAGTCAGCCAGCTGTTTACAGAGCAGCCACAGGCGACAAACATTACATTTTCTGAGGTTTGTTTACCGATACTAAACTCAAACGGTTCCGAAAAAATTCTACAGATAGCAGCACATATCAAACAACAACCCTAGCGGTCAATAATGTAACTACGTCAGTCTAAATACAATCATAGAACGTTTTTATAGAGACGTCAGGCCCGGCCCGACATTGGAGTTAGTGCGGTAAGCTTGCGTGCGGGGCTGCCCCGCCACTTGAGTGGAAAGGGTTAAATATATACAACTGAAAAAAAAACTGCATCAATACCTGAGTGTTGCTCTATGGATGTACAACCCCCACCACTGCCACTTATCCAGCAGTAGTGGAAGCCATGTCAGTCTCTCTATACTCACGTGAAGAAAGTGCCAGTGGTACTGAAAATTTGTGTAATTATGTGATTCTTTTGTGTATGTTACTACTACTCTGGTTTTATGCCTGGAACAATGAACACAGATTTAACTGGGATAACACTAAAATACTTCACAGGGAACCACATTTTTTTAAACGTAAATTCATTGAAGGTGCCTTTATGAAACTAAATAATGAACAAGTAATCAGTCAAAGTAGCATAGAAGTTAGACCCATGTGGGTTCCTTTACTTAAAAACACACTTGATAAAAAGTTCAATACACTCATGACATCATCTAACTAGAATCCTACATCACCTGCACCTACAACAATTAAACACCTCATGAGTCTACGTCCCCGTACCTGAGTCACCGCATATTTGGCGATCTCGGAGCGTACGTCCCTGACCTCGTCAGTCTGTGTATGGTTGTTGTGAAGTGTAGTGTGTATGTTTGTCTTGTCCCCGTGTTTTATCACCTTGGAGGGAACTTCGTAGACACTGCATTTGGATTGTATCATCCTCACTTCGTGCCTGGGACGTCTAGACGCCATCGTCAGTGCGGGTCGTAAGACTTCATCATTTTTGTAATATTTGATTATTGTATTGTTTTATTCCTAATAATTGTTGTCTTTTCAGGTTAAAATGTAATTGTAATAGTAGTCTCAGTCCTTCCGAGTCATATACATAAATTTTTGTGCATGTTGAATGTTATTTTAAATTAATAGTGTTTTTCAGGTACCATATATTTATGATTAGTTAATGTAATCTTATTTCAGTCTTATTTGAATATTAATTTTAATTGTATTTTGACATTTTTCGTTGATATCGTGACCTTGACAGCGCCTAATTGGTTATATTAATTTAACCCTGTTAATATTTTTTATTTATTTATTTATTTATTCATAAGACGCCGATCGTCAAGATATGGGCGAATATGAATTTCGAATGAGTGTGATGAGTGTAGATGAGCGAATGTAGTAGTCATTGTTACAAACTAAGGCCTAATATTCCTTAGAAAGTGTCATTAATTAATAGCCCAATGATAAATGAACAGCCGGTGGTTATCAGCTGATCCTTCTCAAAATGTATTGACTCTGATTGGGATCGAACTGAGAACCTTTAGCACATGATGCTGGGATTGAACCAACTACGCTACCGACCAATTTTTTTTTATTTATATTTAGTAGAAGTTCATTTTGGTATACCCCATTCTAGGATCTAGGTTAAAATGTAGATAATTATTAAAGTAGATAAGTTTATTAGTTTAAGAACGTAGTTTTATAACATGTTTGTGTAGATGTAATTTAGTTTTTAGCACTTGAAAAAGGTTTGGGTTTTACCAAATCGAAACGTCGTGATTGTTAATTTTCACGTAATGATGGCAAATGTCCAACTACCTTTGTCTCCCACATCTACTACTCTGGTGTTAGTGAATTTGTCTTCTAAGGTAAGTTTGCTGATGTCCTATCTCTCCAATATACTAATTCCTGGCCTAGTCCCCTTTAACCTAACCTAATAAACCTAATAACTGGTCCCTGCAGTCTCTGGTTCCACGGCGGATGCGTTAACATCTCGGACGGACGGTTGAAAAAACTCTCAAAGGAAGAAATCTCATCATATAAGTGCAAAAACTGCAGCATGCCTCACCCAGTACAAAACACAAATCACCTATTGGGCTCTCACGCACTGGAAACTTCCTGTATCAAAGATAACTGCCACGCCCAAATACGCATGAATAGTTTAGAGGTATTAAATAGCTCCATTAAAGAACTTGAATGCAGCCTAATTGAAAATAATTTATTAGAAGAGTCAAATAACGATGATCACAAAATGCAGATGGCTGCCAAAATAGGCTCGGCTTTACTAGAAGAAAATAAAATACTCAAAGAAGAAAAATCTAAGTTAGAAACCAGATTAACAATAGTGGAAGGGAAATTGGAAGAATTGGAAATTGAGGAAAAAAAGCACATAGACAGAATTGAAATCTTATTACAACAGAATGCCGCATCACAAGACCAACTAAATAAGGAAAAACAACTTCGTCTAGAATCTCAAGCCATTTTTGAAGAGCATGATCATAAATTGAATCAACTTATTGACAGTCATCTAAGAAAGCTTGACCAGCAAGAAAAGACTATTTTCAGGTTGCAAAAGAAAATTGATGGACATGAAGGGATAAATAAAACTTACAAAGACTCCTGTGTGCAAACTACACCTCCAGTAAATGACTTAACAAAAAACACGCAAAGTTCACCATTTATATTGATTGAACTAGCGGAAATAAAAACAAAACTAAGTCAGTTAGAGTTAGCAATCAAAACCCCACAATCTGAAATTGCAACAAAAAATAATATCTCCCCTAAAGTGACACTGACCCCCTCAGTACAGCATATTCCATCCCCAAGAAGGAAAGTAGGTACTGGGATGAAGAGGAATGTATTTAGTATCTCCCTGCTAGCAGCTAAATACAAAAAAAGGACTACCCCCAAAGCGAAATGCACTAACCTGATCCAAAGCGAGAGTCAAGAACCTATGTGCAATTCTCAAACTGACAAAAATAAGGACAACCAAGAGGCAAATGACACAACAAAAATTATTTTCAATCGACCGGCCCCTGAAACAGCCCACAAACTAGGAGAAGGTGAGACTCTTGAAGAATTCTTCGTAAAGAACTTTTCCAACTTCAAGAAGACTATGGACGACCATAAAGGAGCTCCCAAAATTGTCCCAGAAAATAAAAATACGACTCCAGAAATAGACGAAAAATCAGATAATGTTCCAGATAATAGTACAGCCATGACAACCTCTAATAATTTTTTACAGCAGGCTCAATACAAAAAACAACGTTACAGAACCAGAATTTTTCTACGCACAACAAATCAGGCTTTTCAACCAAATACAGCACTAAAATCTCAAGTGAAACCTCAACAATAAGTGTACTACACCAAAATGTGAGAGGCCTAACCAACAAAATAGAAAGACTAAATCATTTCTTAAGAACCCTCCAGCCTACAATTATAATTCTGACTGAACACGGGTTAAGCCCAGAAACCCTGCTCTTAACAAAAGTCAATGGCTACAAATTAATAGCAGACTTTTGCAGAGAACAACACAAATTAGGAGGGGTTGCCATCTACATTGACGAAACCGCAGATGTCTGTGTAGAAATGCTAGACATAAAAAACCACTCCATAGAACTCCTCTGTGAGGCAGCCATGGTAAAAATTGGCACTAAACAATGCTCCTTCCATCTACTTGGCCTCTATCGACCTCCAGGAGGAAACACCAAACAAGCTATAGAGGTCATGTCAGCAATTCTTTCAACATTTCGGGCAGATGCAAGACAAATCATTGTAATGGGTGACGTTAATTTTAATAGATTGACAGCAAACCAAGATAACGACTTGTTTGAAGAAGAACTATCAACATTTGGGATCAAGCGTCTACCACTCCCAGCAACAAGAACGACCAGTAACTCTGCAACATCAATTGACTGCATCTGCACAAATGTACCTGAGGACAATATTAGCTTCAGTATCATTCAAAGCGGATTATCTGACCACACTGGCCAACTTTGCAAGGTGCAGTATGAAGGGAATAAAGTTAAAAAACAAGAAAACTCCTTCAAGAGGAACTTCAGCAAACGAAACCTAGATAATCTAAAAATGGAACTTATCACAGAAAGCTGGGACAGTGTACACAATGCCCAAGATGCTGAAGAAGCATATAACTCATTCCATGCCATTGTAAGGAGAGCATTATACATTGCATGTCCCCTCTCAAAATCAAGGCCTAGAGGGAAGCCAAAACTCAAGTTCCAATATGACCCTGAAGTAAACACACTTAAAGAAGATTTTCTCAAGTGCTTGCACAGATATGAACTGACAGGAAACGAACTTGATAAGGACACAATGAAACAAAAAAAGAAAACTTATGACCTAAAACTAAGAGAACTCAGGCGAGCAGCTGCAAATGAGCACATAGCAAGCTCTGACAATAAATCTAAGGCACTCTGGAACATCATCAGTGGAGAAAAACAGCAAAAAAAGTCTGATGACACACTTAGACAGCTAGAAATTGATGGAAAAATAGAAGACAGCCCGATGGCAATTGCAGAGCACTTAAACAGCTATTTCTGCCGGGTAGCAGATATCACTCTTAATCAAAATCGCAGTGCTCTCCAAATTAATACTGTTCCACCACAGCCCACTGCAAATATCCAACAGAACCCACAACTAACTATGGCCCCCACCACATATAGTGAAGTACTGTCTGTAATACAGACATTAAAACCTAAACTGTCATGTGGCATTGATGAAGTCCCATCAAAGGCAGTCAAGCATTGTGCACACCAATTAGCAGCTCCACTCGTCACAATAATTAACAAATCCTTTGATAACGGTCAATTCCCTTCAAAACTAAAACTCTCAAAAGTCTACCCAAAGCACAAGAAGGGATCAAAAACCAAACTTGAAAATTATCGACCAATCTCTTTAATCTCTCCTTTCTCAAAAATTATAGAAAAAATTGCTCTAAAAAGGATGGTACAACACTTGCAAGAACAAGAACTGCTATCAAATTGCCAACATGGATTCTTGAAGGGAAGATCCACCATCACTGCAATGACAAGCTTAGTAGAACATATCACAGACCAGCTAGAAGATAGTAAATTTGTCTCAGCCATCCTTTTAGACTACAGCAAAGCATTCGATTGCTTGGGACATGATTTGATTATGAAGAAACTATCAATTCTAGGCTTCCAAGGCAAATCAAGGCATTGGGTGGCAAGCTATCTAGCAGATCGCAGCCAGATTGTAGAAATCCATAGAACCGTAAATAATAAATTGTGCACTTTTAGGTCCCAAACTCAGCCAATAACTAGAGGAGTGCCCCAGGGTTCAGTCCTGGGTCCTTTCTTATTTGTGCTGTTTACCAATGACTTTAATGACTTCATTAACCACAACAACATCCTCCCCATTATGTACGCAGACGACACTACACTTCTTCTTCAACATGACACAGCGCAGGGACTACATTCAACAATCACTACATCAACTGGAAAAGCTTTACAATACTGTCTACAAAATGACTTAGCTATCAATCCGTCAAAAACCACTCAGCTTAATTTCAGTAGAAGACATGAACAGATCCCAGAAGTCCCCAACATCTTGGTAGAAAATCATTCTAAATTACTGGGCATGACAATAGACACCAATCTTTCTTGGACTGAACATGTTGATACATTGAGCAAAAAACTTGGATCTGGAATTTTCGTTGTGAGAAGAATAAAGTGGATAGCTGGACAAGAGGCTGCAAAAGCAGCATACCACGCGCTGGTAGAATCACACATAAGATATGGCCTGTCCATATGGGGAGGAACTTCACAACAGAACCTTGACAGAATACTGGTGCAACAGAAAAAAGCTATAAGAGCACTCGCCAACCTCACTCCAACAGAGAGTTGTAGAGAGGCCTTCAAATCACTGAGGATTATGACTGTCATTGCCCTTTACATTTACTCAGTAGTTGCCTACACAGACCAGACAGGGCTTACCAGAGGAGAAAACATTCACTCCTACAACACACGGAGAGCAGCAGACTATCATCTTCCAGCACACCACACCACACAATACAGCAGAAAACCATCATATATCGGACGGAAAGTTTTCAACTCACTTCCAACAAATCTGAAAATCCTCAATGGCCAACAACTGAAACGCCATCTACAAGACTGGCTAATGGAGCGACCATTTTATTCAATGAAGGAATATTTTGAAACAAGATGACTGACATTGTAAAGCAAGACGAAACTTAAAAAAACATTTTCTTTGTATATAAACTTGTATCTCTTGACGAACGTACATTTCTTGAAGAAATTGTAATAAAGATATTTTGATTTTGATTTGATTTGATTTGAATAATGTATGAGGGAGACAAAGGTAGTTGGACATTTGCCATCATTACGTGAAAAATAACAATCACGACGTTTCGATTTGGTAAAACCCAAACCTTTTTCAAGTGCTAAAAACTAAATTACATCTACACAAACATGTTATAAAACTACGTTCTTAAACTAATAAACTTATCTACTTTAATAATTATCTACATTTTAACCTAGATCCTAGAATGGAGTACAACAAAATGAACTTCTACTAAATATAAAAAATATTAACAGGGTTGAAATTAATATAGCCAAATAGGCGCTGTCAAGGTCACGATATCAACGAAAAATGTAAAACACAATAAAATTAATATTCAAATCAGACTGAAATAAGATTACATTAACTAATCATAAATATATGGTACCTGAAAAACACAATTAATTTAAAATAACATTCAACACGCACAAAAAATTAATAATGTAAAAAAAATAATGTAACTATAAGTAATGTAAGTCACTAGGTTAGGTCATCACCTGATCTTTTGATCCAGCCTCTTGCTGAGCACTAGGCACAGACTCTGAAGATGGATGGTCTTCTGATGGTTTGGCTTCTTCCTCTTCTTCCTTTTCTTTATCTTCCTCAATTTTGGCTTCCTCGCCTGTCTTATTTTCATCCTTTGCTCCTCCTGTAACACAAATCTTAATAAGAGGTACATAAAAACAAAATTAATTTTAAATGATTTTACATGCAGAAAATATGCAAAAGACACATTAATGATAAATACTTGTTTAAGCCCACAAAGAAAACATAATACTTCTTCAAGAACCATAATATTCAGTTTTTGCACACTGACCTCATTCTGTACAACCTTCAATTTTCTTTAAAGTTTGTACAATTTTAAAACTTGTGTTTGATCAATTTTGACATTTCTTAATTTAAAATTATCAATATGACTATTGAGATATTAAAAAAAAGAAATGTATTCAATATATTGAGTTTCCAAATTCATTTCAAAGAGTTTAATTTTCACAGATAAGTCAGAGTAAAATAATAAACAATTAAACTTAAAAAAGGTGATTTATTCATAATAATAAAAATACATCTTACCATCATCCATTGTTTGATCATCTAGTTTCTCCTCAGTTTGGTCAACATCCATTGCCTCTGGATCTTGATTGTCTCCTTCCCCTTCAATGTCTTCATCACTGCTGTCCGTTTCAGGATCATTTTCTTTGTTTGTTTCGTCATCTTTCTTTTCACTATCATTTTCAGTTGCTCCTCCTTCTTCTTCTTCTTCTGGGAGCTTAGGTTCTTAATAAAAAATACAATAAAATATGATTTCCTTGATAAATAGAAATGGTAGGTTTCAGATATTGATGTTTCTATTAATAAATAAACTTATCAGAAAATGTGCTTGGAAAAAAATCCTTTTGGAACCAATTAAAGAGAGAATTAGAAAGTTTTTCATAGAATCTAATGAATGTATTGAGTGCACAACAGCGCTTTAAAAATGTGCTTAAAGAAGCATTAAATGTGGAAGATAAAATTGCATGCAAAATTAAGCTATATTTAAGTTAGACTGGATTATTTCAGACTGGAGATGGAGGTAAACAATCACATTTTTCAGTAAACTAACAACAATATCAGCCCCAGATTGGCTCAACAATTTAAATTATTAACTGCTTTTACAATGTTACAAAATAACTGCCATTAATAAAGTTGAACTTAACAATTATTTTACCATACCTTTCATATTATCAATTTCAAATGGATTCTCCTCTTCTCCTTCTCCATCTTTATCATTGTTCTCTCCGTCATCAAGTTGCAAATCATCTGGGAGGTCAAGAGGTTCTGGTTCTGGTTGAGGAGGGTTTTTACCTAAAAATTAAACGTCTTTAATGCTTACAGGAATACAAATTATTAATATCTTAAAAATATCAATGAGTCTATAAGAAGCAAAAAGCCAATGTAAAAAGTCAGACTACTTTTTTTAATTTTTCTATCTTGGCGCGGCCGCTACTGGGTTGAGTTTGTTTCATGGCAGTCTAGAGTAAGACAGAGAATGACAGAGGGCAGAACGGCCGCCTGGAGAGAGGGAAGATTAAAAATTTCCATGAGAATGAGAGAGAAAGGAAACGACGGACAAGGGTATTGGGTTGGGAGAGAGGTATGTGGCAGAAATTCTCAACCAGCACTGCGTATCAGCAGCCGTGCTAAACTAGTTTCATCTGTTACAGGAAGTTTGACTATTTCCCTATCTCTTTCCGCTTTATATAGATCTGTATTCATTTATAATATTCAAGACACATATAAAACTAGGGGTGTGCGAGTAGTGATTTTTGAGTTTGAGTCGAGTAGTTGGCATTTTTTTCTAGTGTCGAGTATTTTCAAGCGAATATTTATAGAAGGATTTCCTGTTCACCCAAGACAACTGTAAAAGCTAGATACCATCCTAAGACTATGATAAATTTTACCAGGTTCGTAAATATATACATCTAAACTGAACACAATAATTTTGATTTGTTGTTTGTAACTGTAACATTTGATAAATAAAACTTTTTACTTCCTGCCTTCGGATATTTTTATGTAGCATTGTTTTGTTTAACCTTTTTCCTTTTTTCATAACTATTATGATGAAAGAAAATAAGAAAGTATATTATTAATTGAAACAATGTGGATTTTAAAGATTTAATCTGTTCACTCATATCACAGATCAGATTTTATATGCAAGCCAATTATACTGTTTCACAGCCGGCCGAAATGTTTATCTGGTGGTTCAGTTCAAAGTGTACCGTGAAAACGTAGCGAAGCTTGTTAGCAAAAGTTGCATCCAACCAAACTGATGCTAAAATTCAGGCAATATCGCCAAATGCAGTCATTTGCTTTCAGAGTTGCCTCCTCTCAACAAAAAATTGATTGTGTACACGCCAAGAAGTGGAATTGTATTCTGTGGGCATTTAATTTAGTAATAACAAGGTTACAACTAACCAGAAATAAGCTCTGAATTATATAATCAAATTTGAAAATCTGGATGACAAAGACTGTAGTTCAATCGATTAATAATAATAACTAAGCAGTTTTACTAAAAATAAATTTTAAAGTCGTTTAGGATGAATTAGTTTTTTAATTATGATTGGTAATGAAATGTGTGCAATTTGAAACTATTTCGATACATGAGGCTACACTGAACAACAGATAAATAATTATTTCATAACGAGAAATTCATGAAAACCTGGCGTAATCGAATGAAAACCATAAGCATAGTCGGCTAATATAATAGGTCTAGCCAATATTGGCGACGAGATGCAGTCTGAAATATAAACTTATTAATAAAAAACGAGACGTTTGATAAGGCTTCAATTCAATAAAAATTATTTTCCGAAACTCTAAATTTATCGTATTTTGTTTAGAAAAGGTCTTCCAACATGTTTCTCCCTCACTTGGGTTGATTTGTGATTGTTTTACAGTTCACAGTGACGTCAATATAAACAGGGAACCGCTCAGCGAGTTTACGAATCAAAATTATCGTACTTTACCACCTTTTACACTCCAACTGTGTTATTGTCTAACCTAGTCAGGAAACCGTTCAACAAATTGACAGGAAAAAGTATTGTATGCGCAAATATTACACACAGTTTTGGCAATATAAGGTGTTTACGGAATAATAATTAATAGATGTTTGCCATGGATATATACATATATATTTTTTTATTTGACGGAAAATAAATCAATAATGTTGTGTCACACGCTGCTTGAACACCATTACTGATACGATACGCTATGTTCTTACGTCAAATCATTGGACGATTCCCTGCTCAGATTAACAAACAAAATAGACCTCAATCGACTCGCTAGAAATATACGATAATTTCAGTTCCGAAAAGGAGCTGAATGTTTCTTTGCACGTACGTATACTACAACCGAGATAAACTTTCGCCTAGAAAAGATGGGAATTTTGATTTTTGGGATCTAAAGTGACCCGTTTTCGGTACCCTTGTGATTGAACGTATTATTGATATGAACGAAAACATGCAAAATTTCCACGGCGTACAGACCATTAGATTTGTATCGGTAACAGGTCTTTTTAAGCATCTTGAACCAGATCTCTCGTCCCCTTTCTTGGGTCATAAAGACACTAAACCGCACTTCTGTTTTATTCACACTATTTTAAGTTAGGTTACAAGTTGACTAGTAGACTCGGACAACCAACATGTGTGATCGCTTCCTTCCCAGCTCTGTTGTTCACTTTGAATTGAACTAGTTCAAATTATAATGAACGAACTCGTTCACTACGTCGACTAGTTTATTTGATAGTCGCCGTGTACTACCTATTCTTAGGGGTATTGTTTAGTTCTTAATTATGCGTACCAAACTGTTAACGTATAATTAAGGGTAAAATAAAACACATGGAAGCGCACATTTTTTTATTCATAACTTATAAAACTGTTTACTCTTAAAACTAAATTTAAGATGTAAATTTGATATTTCGTGAAATACAACTATTCGATTGACCTTCAAGTAGTTTCAGAAGCTTCGATCCGAGTTCGAGTAATAAAATACTCTAAGTTTCAAGTACTCGCACATCCCTATATAAAAAATCGTACCACAGTACAATGCACATCAGAATACATCAAGACATTTTAAAGTCGAGTATAGAAATGAACAATCATTATTTCTTAAAAACCTACAAGTTGTATACCAACAATAATTTGAATATACTTATAACAGTTATAGTTTCCCGGAATCATCGCAACAACAGGTTTTGAATCTGTGATATCCTGCAATTAGGTAGAGCAATAAACTTTTCAGACATATATGATGTATTCTTAATGTGATTCTCTTTTTAATAGAGCTTTAACGATGCAGATTGGCATGCACAAAAAATGTACCCCCTACGATTGCATTTAAAAAAAATGTTGTATGGGTTGTTGTGTGGAGAGATTTAATTTAAGAAAAAGTTCTCCTGAACTGCTTAAACAAGCCCATTTTTGTTTATAAGCTTGTTAGCCCAACAGCCACAGGAGCAGTGCTGGGGCTAACAATTCAGTTTCATACCAGGAATCCAACCCAGCTGCACGCAAACCACTGCCTTAACGGATTAGATACGGCCACACCATTAAATAGCTCTATTAAATTAATTAGTTTGGTAGTACTTATTTATGGAATTTAACTTCTGCATTATTTTTTTTAACATTATAATGTAAATCTCCAAATGAAAGTAGGTTACAGAATTTATTTTATATGCCTTATATTGAGACTGGAAAGCTTTTAGTTATTTTGTAATATAGGGAAATTTTAGTTATTATTTCTTGATGATAAATGCAAGACAACATGAACTAACAATAAAATGGTAGCTAACACTGCATCACAATATATAGTTGCAAAATAGAAAACCCAGCTACTAGGATAGTTAGTCGATGTGTGCTAAAGTTGCAACAGTGTTCTAACTATCCAGCCATCAGGATCTCTCCTGTACAAATATAACTCCGTAGAATTAACTAAAAATAATATTTGAAACTACCAAAACTAGATATAGTACTAAAATGTAATACAGGCTTCCTTTGACAATTAATTGTTCTTTATATGGAGTATTTGGTATTAGATATTTAATTTACAGTATTGACTTTGTCGATAAGGTCAATCATGTAAAATTGTGTAATAAGACTAGGTTAGCCTCATTTGACATATGTAATCTGTATACTAATATTCTAGTTGATGAAGTGATTAAAGAAAAACTTGTAGAACAACAATATGAAAAAATGTATGTAAATCAAATTGTAAAGTTGCTCAAAACTATCTTGAAACTAAATTACTTCCGTTTCAATAACAAATTTTACTTACAAAACGATGGTTTAGCAATGGGTAGTCCACTGTAAGCCATTTTGTCAGAAGTTTATTTACAACATCATTAAGACTCCATTTTATATAAATTAAAAAAGGAACATGATATCATATTTTACACCCGTTATGTCGATGATATTCTAGTTTTATTTAACGAGAAATCATGTAATGACTTAGATAATATTTTAAAAATACTTAATTGTCACCACCAGAAGCTTAGTTTTACCAGTGAACTTGAATCTATGAATGAAATTAACTTTTTGAATCTAAAAATAATTCGTGATCATAACAAACTTTCATATAGAATTTTCAGGAAACCTACCCAAACCAATTGTACAATAAATAACAGTTCCGATCTTTTCCGTTATACGTATACCACTATTTAATGTCGGATCTTTTCTGTTATGTGTCAGCAATCCCAAAATATTTCCATATACATCGCGCCGCGGCAGTTATGGTTAGGTTAGGTTAGCATAGCCTATTGTAGAATGTTTTTACAAATTACAGGTTCATTCTACAATATAATAACCTAACCTAACCATAACTGCCGTGGCGCGATGTATATGGGCGGCCTCGATGTATTGGGATTCTAAAGGTTGAAAATGAGGAAAACATGTTTTAAATCAATAAATTGAATACCGTGTTCCGTTATTTATACCAAACAATGGTTAAAATGTATTATTCAATATATTTAAATAGTGGTATACGTATAACGGAAAAGATCCAACAGTTCTGTCCATCCCCCGTCTCACAAAACAGCTAGCTTCAGAAGTAAGTCATATAGGGCGTATTCAATACCATTAAGTGTTGCAGATAGAAAATAGGAAATAAATGTAATAAAATCAATAGCTGTTGCAAATGGATACGGCATCAATAATTGATGAAATCGGAAGTAGAATAAAACAGAAAATAGAAAATAAAATTCGAGACAAAAAACGAACAACACTTAAAAAAGAAAAACCACATAAAGAACAAAAGAAGTATGTATCCCTCCATTACAACGGACCATTTACACAAAGAGTTGGTAATAGATTTAGGAAATTCAATTTATCAGTAGCTTTTAAGACTTGTACTACTATGTCCAACATTTTACACCCGAATATTGAAAGTGAAGATAAATTCAATAATTCAGGAATATATAGGATTAACTGTAATGATTGTAATATGTTTTACATAGGTCAGACTATAAATTTTAGCAAAAGATATAAAAAGCATGTCTCTGCTTTTAAAAATAAGAAACCTAAAAGATCTAATGTAGCTAAACACCTTCTGAATTGTACCCACAGTTTGAATAAAATAGATGAAAATGTAGATATTCTAAAAGTTTGTAAGAAGGGTCGTAACATGAATGCTTGGGAAGAGTTATTTATTTTTAAAGAAAAATGTAAGGATCGTGATAAATTAATGAATGAACAGGTTAATTTGGATTCCAAAATAGTTTTTAATAATGTATTTTCAGCGAATAAAAGAAGAGAAGTAACAGCCAATAGGAATTGAACAATAATATCACAGCAGCTGCCATTTTGACAATTCCAGTCAATGGGGTTCGTGATACTTAAACACGTACTGTAGTACTGACCCACCGTCCACCCATACACATACTGTGGTACTGAACTGACCCACTCGCCCACCCCTACACGTACTGTAGTAATGACCCACCCGCCCACCCATACACATACTGTAGTACTGACCCACTCGCCCACCCCTACACGTACTTTGGTAATGACCCACCTGCCCACCCATACACGTACTGTGGTACTGACCAACCCGTCCACCCACACACGTACTGTGGTACTAACCCACCCATACACATACTGTTGTGATGACCCACCACCCCACTCATACCCGTACTGTGATACTAACCCACCCGCCCACCCATACACATACTGTTGTAATGACCCAGCACCCCACCCATACACGTACTGTGGCACTGATCAATACTACTGTACATGTGGGGGTGGGTGGGTGGGTCAATACCACTGTAGGTGTGGGGGTGGGCTGGTGGGTCAATACCACTATACGTGTTTGGGTGGGCGGGTGGGTCAATACCACTCTACGTGTATGGATGGGCGGGTGATTCAATACCATTGTACGTGTATTGGTGGGCGGGTGGGTCAATACCACTATACGTGTGGGGATGGGCAGGTGGGACATTACCACTATACTTGTACGGGTGGGCAGGTGGGACAATACCACTATACGTGTAAGGGTGGGCTAGGAGAACAAAACCTAACTTGATCATAGGCCTATAAATTGAGTTGTTGAACACCATTTTCCATTCTTTTGTGAATCACTCTGGTCTGAGGAAGATGAGCGTGGTTCACCGAAATCGATCACCATAATATTCGTGCATTTTGTACTTGTATTGTAATATATTTGTGCATTTTGTGCTTATATTGTAATTAATTTGTGTTGTGTGACGTTTACTTGTACTGTATATATACCAACACGTATTATGCTAATTAAAAAACTATTTAATTTAAAACATAATTGAGGTATATAGACAATATTCATATTGATTTGACTCATTATTTGTTATAAAATGCCATGAAAATAATCATCGTTGTTGGAGAATCATAGACAAAGACAAACATCTTCAAGGCAGTTCAATACCATTAAACATCGAGTTAACAGGTAATAGAATCAACCCATAAATCAATGTACTATTTTCAAATTTGTTAACAAATTAGACATTTAGTTGGCAATTTTTAAAATTTGTTTTACCATGATATGGATCAATCTGGTCATCATCTACTTCTGGTTCTTCCATTTCATTAATTTCTTTTTTCTTCTCATTCTTTTCTTCATTTCCTTGTCTGTCATCTTCTTCACCCTGAGGAGTCTTGTTTTCATCCTTAGCACCAAACTCCCGTTCACCTAACTGTTCACCTCTATCTCCTTGCTCTTCTTCTCTATCACCTTCCTCTTCTTCTTCGGAATCACTATCTCCTCCCCAAATCTGACACAATTACTCAGTTAATTGATTTGACTAGAAGTCATGAGATTTTAATGTGAAAATTCATAACATAATGACACATATCTAACTTATACTACTATAACATTCAGCAATATTATGTAAAATAACACTTTTTAGTGACAAAATTAAATTAATAACAGTGTTAAACTCCCAAATATTTTCACACATCTCAAAGAACTTTAACTCAAATAGCCAGGTTTTCCTTTACTAGGAACTGGCCTGACCCAAAATGTTCGATATATTCCCTTGGAATATATTATTGTGATATAGCTTTGAAACATTACATCAAGCTTTCAAAAATAATTTAAATTTTATGTTTCTAAAAGTACTCATTTGGAAAGTAAAATTTTTTTAAATTTCATATCGATATTGTTCAACCCTTTTAACCCATTGACCTACCAGTTTCTCCAAGCACTGAACACCAAAAGAAATCCTACTAATTTTCCTTAAAATATAGTCTTTTACTTTAAATTCTATTAATTTAGTTCTAGAGCACATATTGATATGAAAATGTAGGGGTTTATTGGTGATATCATACATAATATGTTTTTATGAAATTAAGGGGGAAATTGCTATGTTAATGATGTTAATTTTATAGTAACATCAACATTTTCCTTATATTCGTTTTATCAAATCTAACAAATCACTGAAAAAAATAATGTTCGGAATTACAACAATAACAAACATAGATAGTTAACCATGTTAATTAAGTTAATTTTGAATAATTTCATAATAAAACTGAAATATAATACAATATAAATTTTGCTATTGTATTTATTTATCCTTAGAAAATGTAGATGCAAATATATTAGTACAGAATTATTACAGAAAAGTAGTAAAAAGTAATACAACAATAAACTAATATGTTAATCATGTTACTTTTTGGTAATTTTCAAAATAACATCAGTTTAGTCTTAATTGCATTTGGCATGACCATAAATTATTGTATTTATGCATAACCATATACCATAAAAACACGACCATAAATTTCTCAAATTAAATGTATTCATAAATTAATAGAAAATATTAGGATCATCAAATATTATAATGTTAATTTGTGTTAATTTTTCAGTGTAAAAATCTATTACAGTCGTCAATTTCAACGTTTTCTAGGCCTACTTCTGGCATCATCAGAACTAATGTTGCCATTTTCGTTATATTCGTGCAAGAAATTGTCTTTAGTATTGTATAAAATATATTCACTCTCCAAATCACTCAATATTAAACCGTCATCAATATAAAGATCGATCTCACTACCTCATATAGGTTCACGATGTGGCATGTTTACTCACTCACTACTGTTTATTTACATTAGTCAGCTGTCACAAAACTAGTAGGATATTTAATTTCCCATTTCCAAACTGCAGGTTTGCCAACTGAAATAATTTCCTGTGTTTATAGCACATAGTAAACAACATTCTTGACTGCATACAACTAGGAGTGTGCGAGTAGTGATTTTTGAGTTCGAGTCGAGTCGAGTAGTTGGCATTTTTTTCGAGTATCGAGTATTTTCGAGCGAGTATTTACAGAAGAATTTCCTGTTCACCCAAGACAACTGTGAAAGGCAGACACCATCCTAAGCCTATGTTAAGTTTTGCCATATTCGTAAATATATACATCTAAACTGAACACAATAATTTTGATTTGTTTGTAACTGTAACATTTGTTAAATAAAACTTTTTACTTCCTGCCGTGGTTTTTTGAGGTTAAAAGTATATACCTGTGAATAATTTCAGTGATTAATTTTTTCAAGTTATATGTATATATTAAAGTGTTAGAGTTCTAAAATTATGTGTAAAGTGTTGGGTAAAGTATAGTTAAGAAACTCATTCATAAACTTTGACTGACATTTTTATAAGAAAACAAATAATTAACATCTAAAAACTTACACTTTTCTGAGCTGAAAAAGCACATGTTTTTATTTAACACTGGAATTGGCTTAAACATTGTTAAAATATCCTTAAACTGAAGGTCTCACCACAAAAAAGTGTTAACACAAACAATTTTTATAAATGACTTAGAATTGGACTTTCAAAAAGATTGTCTACAAATTTTATTAATAAGACAGACAGGAAGCTAACCATTTGACCAACATCATTTCCTGTCAAACTGATATTCAACAATATTCAACATGAAAATAATCAATGAATAGCAGAGTTGACTGGAGCTCATCTTATCAGTCTAGCCAATTTGAACCTACTGTTTTGACAACCAAGGCCTGGCAGTGCCTCTTGTTTATTGGACAACCAATTGACTACAACTTCTATTAAATAACTACTACCAGTCTTAATTATATTAGATTGTTTGAGTTTATAAAAATAAAAAAGAAGAGTATACTACAGTATTAAAAAAAGATAATAATGGCAATTGGAAAATAATAAAGAGAAGTTCATTCATTTGATATTTTTAATTTTATTTTACAAATTGTTAATTCTTTTATTATTTTTAACTACACATAACTGGACTTTTATGTAAGCATTCAGTTGAAAATGAATAATAAGAATAAAACTACAGTAAAAAAGGAGATTGAATTAAATTATAAAGAAGGTGACTATGTATTTGCAAAAATTCGTGGGCATTCTGCTTGGCCTGCTAAAATAATAAAAATTGAAGAAAGAAAGAAAAAACTTTAGTTTATCATGTTCTTTTTTTGGGACACAGCAAACAGGACTGTGTAAACAAAATGATTTGCATCTGTTTGAAGAATCAAAAGTAGAGTTTTGTCGTGGGAAACTCATGGACAATGAAAGCTTCCTTTTAGCATTAACGGAGGTTGAAAATGAAATAAAAAAGAAAAGAAAAAGGAAATCTAGCAATTTTGAGCCAAATAGTTCTACCCCTTTATCACCAAATAATGCATCAATTGTAAATAACAATGTAACAAATAACTGTTCATTCACTTTAAATGAAACTACAACTAAAAATGAGATTTTATTTAAAGAATCAACTTCCACTCAAATTGATTCAAATCTGATAGATGAAGTTTCTTTGATTGAAAGTAACAGCATACCTCTCTCACTTTTAGAGTCGAAATGGGTTACTGACGATGTAGTGCGAATGTACTTTGACCTATTGAATAGCAAGCTACTTCGAAATAATAGTAATGTTCTGTTTATGAACCCCGTAGTTACTCTAGTAATTAAATGTCTAAATGACTTTGAAGATGTCCTAAGACCACTAAAACTACAAGAAAAGAACATTGTTTTTTTCCCGATAAATAACTCCCTAAACGTACAGGAAATAGGAGGCTCAGGCTCCCACTGGAGCCTTTTAATATGGGAACAAAGAATGCAAAAGTTCTACCATGTGGACTCTAAAAACAATCTCAATATCCAGCATGCCCAATCTGTTTCAGAGAAACTTATTGCTTTTTATAAAACTAGTCATGTTAACGTAATGTCGATAAAAACTCCACAACAAAATAATAATGATGATTGTGGTATTCACATGCTGATAACGACAGACATCATTGCATCTAGAGTAATAAAAAACAACAGGGACTTGACTGTTGAAAATCTGGAAAAAATGCTACTACCACTTCCACAATCCTTGATACTTACCAAAAGATCCCAACTTGCTCTTATGTTCCACAAAAATCAATACTTACATATTAATGAGGATACAGAAAAGAACATGATTACCTATCAAAATATTGAGTTGGAAAACAAAAAACTCCAAAATCAATTGGACTCGTTAATAATGGAAAATCAGTCACTGAACCTAAAGCTAAATAATATTGTGGAAACAACAACTATAACACAACCTGTACTAAAGGATAAAGAAACAGATACTATTTTATAAAACTTTAAATGGAGGACAGCAACAAGGAAAACTCATAGTAGAATTAAAAAATACATCAACAACTTTACCCAAATGAATCCACCCCTCATTTCCACATCAAACAGATATTCACCACTCTCTGAAGATTGTGACACACTCGCTATGAATCATACCTCCTCTCAAGTAAAGTTATTCAAGCCTCAGGAAAACCATAAAGAGAAAAAAAAGTATAAGTTTAAAAAAATAGCAGGAAGTAAGTTGAGAGTTTCTCTCTATACTGACAGTCAAGGAAGAGGACTGGCACAAAAAGTAGAAAATCTTGATCAAGGTGGTCTTTTAGTAACTGGATCTGTGATGCCTAATGCCGGCCTTCTCCAGGTAGCTGAAACTGCAGAACACACGAAGAGTGATGCCATCGTAGTGCTAGGCGGCACAAATGACACCATCAGGGGGAACTTGTCACCACTGTACTCTACTTTGGAAGGTAAAATTGTTGAGTTAAGCAAAAAGGTACCAGTGCTGCTAAGTACAATACCCACAAGATATGTTACTCATTTGTACAATATCTGACCTGACTTGCCTAACGTTACTGGTCCAGTTTGGCAGTCCTACCTGTTACAGACCACTCTCATGCACAAATTGATAACACTAATGATTACATCCGTGAACTAGTAACCCGCCTTGATTCTGTACACTTAATTGACCTGGACATAATACTTAACAGATCTCACTATACACAACACGGACTGCACATAAATCACAGAGGGAAATCAAAGCTGGCTATCAATGTTGCAAATCAGCTTGAAGAAATCCTCCTAAAGGGTGGAATTATGACAAAGAAGGTCTTAAACTCATCAAGTTCTAACTCATCAAATGAAGAAATGAAGCAGCAGCAATCCATTGCCTTTCAGTTAAAGAAGCATAAGGTTTCTCAAGATTTCCAACGGGACAACACAGCCACCTCCACCCCGAAGGAATCTGCCCCTAAAATGACACCAACAAACCAAATTCTCTCACAACACCAGAACATCAAAATCATTAAAGCCGACATGAGTGATGTTATAAAAAATTTTTACAAGGACAAACACCTGGCGTTTGCTCACTGTATATCGGCGGACATACATGACTAGAGACACATGAGCAGAGGTGTAGCTGTCGTTTTTAAAAAAGAGTTTGGACAACCTTCATATTCTGACCTGGTAGATAGCCACCTAGCTTATCAAGAAGTGGAGGCAGGATCTGGTGTCTACAGTTTAATAACCAAGGCAGAATACCACAGTAAACCAAATACATACAACTACAATAGAGGTTTTAAATTATTCACAGATAACTTTAAAAAAAAAAAGGCTTCAAGAGATTGGTCTGCTCCCCCCTAGGTTGTATGAGAGACAAGATATCCCTGGATCATTTTGCAACAAATATCACCCATTTCCAACAAATAACTGGTGCAAAAGTAAATATAGTAATGGGTAAAGAAGAATCAACCGAATTGCTTCCAAATGGCTTGTATCAGAATGAGTTCATAGAGAATTTACAACATTTACTGAATATGAAGACTTCCAAGCCATCAATTTATGTTGAATCTATGATGCAATTCCCTCCACTGATGACGGCTACAAATACAGCATCCATTACTGAGTCCAGCCACGCCGAGTCTGTGTCTGGTGTAGTGGAGATTACAAGTCACTCTTACAGTGCTGTGTGTGATAGTGAGTCAATAAATGTGGTAAATGATGTTCATGTTCCAACTGGTGTCATAAGTAATAAATATAATCATAGAACTTTAGATAATAGATTAGAATGTAAGCCCTTAGAAAATGTTGCAAGTAAACTACCAATAGTTCCTTTAAACTCAGCACTAGAAACCATACTACATCCAGATTAAATTTAACAACTTATCTCAAACCGAACCATACAGATGAGGCTAACTTTACCAAATCAAAATTTCATACAAACCAAAGTAATATAAAAATTATCCATCAAAATATCCAGAATCTTAATCAAAAAAAAGATATTCTAGAATTGGTAATGGAAGAAAATAACCCACATGTAATAGCCCTAAGCGAAACCAATGTTCCTGATCTAGAAATAAATTGTATTAAGTTATGTGGGTATAATACTACTAGCCACTATTGTCGAAAGTCTACAAGTGGAGGTGGAGTAGTTATATTTGTGTCAGAAAAGATTAAGGCAAAAAGGCTTACTATTAAAAATATTGAAGAGTTAATTGTAGAAAAGATTTTTGAATGCTGTGTCGTTAAAATTTATACTAACTCTTTAACTTTTGTATTAGCATGTGTTTATCACTCACCTATTAAACAAAACGACATTATATTCTTGGAGAAATTAGATAAATTATTAGGAATATTATGTAATATTTGTCCTCAGGTTGTGGTAACAGGTGATTTCAACATAGATGTGTTACTTCCATCAAATACACTATCAAAATTTAAAAATATACTTAAAATGCACAACATGCAATACATGGTTAATTTTCCTACAAGAGTCACAGAAACAAGTGAGAGTGGTATAGATAATTTTGTGACTAATATTGATAAAACAAAACTTATCATATCAGGTATAATCAGTGAGTTATCGGATCATGACTCACAGTTATTAGAAATAAAAAATCTATTACCTAAAAAAGTAGAAAAAAACCTACAAAAATAACTCGCAAAATAACCAAAGTAAATATTAGAACATTTTCATTCCTAATATCTAAAGAATCGTGGCTAAATGTTTACCAGGGAAGGGTTGAGGAGAAGTACGACATATTTCATGAAACTCTAATGTATTACTTTAACATATGTTTTCCCAAAAGTAAAGTTACAATTAAAAATAATTCAGAGCCAAACTGGACCAGTAACGTTAGGCAAGTCAGGTCAGATATTGTACAAATGAGTAAATGTTTGAGAACTGATAGAAATAATACAGAATTACGAAATAAAATAAAAACAAAGAAAAATTTGTTACGCAAAACTATTATCTTAGAGAAACAAGGTATATTTGAAAGCAAAATTCAAAATTCTTCAAACGTGAATAAAACTACATGGCAAATAATCAACAATGAAATTGGCAAAGAACAAAATACATCATTCAATAATATAGTACTCTTTGATGGGGAAAATGAAATTTCGGATGCCAAAGAAGTGTGTTCTCTATTCAATAATTTCTTTATTAATGCTGTTGATAGTTTAATTCTGCCTAATTTAAAAACAAATAGTCAACCTGTACACAGTTCTCAAACATTAAATTGTACAAATAAAACTTTCAGATTTAAATACATTGAAGAAAAAAAATTAAAAGAAATTATAATGGCACTCCCAAATAAGAGCTCATCAGGGTATGATGAGATACCAGTCAAATTAGTAAAAGAAGGCATAGACCATTTATTGCAGCCACTGACACATCTCGTAAACTCTCTCTAATTACTGGAATTTTTCCAAATAAGCTAAAAATAGCTACGATTGTACCAGTGTATAAAAAGGGTGATACTCGGGATGTAAAGAGTTACCGTCCAATCAGTTTACTGCCAACTATTTCTAAAATATATGAGCGTGTAGTAAAAGACCAATTACTCAGCTTTTTAGAGGAAAATAACCTACTGGATGGAGAACAACACGGCTTCCGTCCTGGCAGATCCACAGTGACCGCTGCAACAGACTTTGTAGAGTCAATAATTAATTCTATAAACGAGGGGCGATCGGTTGCTGGAGTATTCATGGATCTTAGCCGTGCCTTTGACAGTGTTTCCCATGAGAGCCTACTGCGGGTTTTGTGTGGCCTTGGCATCAAAGGAAAAGAACTAACTTGGTTTAAATCCTACCTCACAAATAGATTTCAATTTGTTCAATTAAAAAGTAAAAATTTTAAAAACCACTACGAATATAATAAATCATCGCTTCAGAGAACAGCTCATGGTGTCCCGCAGGGATCTGTTTTGGGACCTCTATTGTTTATTTGTTATCTAAAGGGGTTCCCTGATGTGATTGGTGGGAGAAGATCTGGAATATATTTGTTTGCAGATGATTCCAATTATTTGGTATCAGGGGAAAATGAAAATGACATTGAAACTACTGCTATTAATGATTTAGAACAAATAAATCAATTTCTGGGTGAAAAGCATTTACTCCTTAAAACACAATACACAACCTTTCTTGGGCTAGTTATAGATGCAAATCTAAACTGGGATCTACATGTAGATAAAGTTTTGAAAAAAATATCAACTGGTATTTTTGCTCTAAAGAAAATGTCATTATTCTGTACACTTAAAACCCTTAAAATTATATACTTCTCACTGATCCAATCCCATGTGGAGTATGGCATTGTACTGTACGGTTCTGCTACTAAAGCAAAGATGGACCAAATATTAATAGCCCAAAAAAAGGCCATACGAATCATGTTGGGGCTCAAGTGGGATGACACTGTCAAGGGTAAATTTGCTGAGCTGGGTATCATGACTGTTTACAGTCTATATATTTATCAAACTATTTTACATTTTACAGCAACAGAATTACCAAAACGAGAACTCAGAGCACCACATCATTATAATACCCGAAATTGCACTTTAACAATTACCAAAACCCCAAATTTAGAATTTTACAAAAAAAACCAAACTACATTGGGCAGCATTTTTTATCAAAATTACCTGGTCATATAAAAAAAGAATGTAATACAAAAACTTTTAAAAATCACCTAAAAACCTACCTAACAAATCACCCTTTTTATAGCATTGAGGAGTTTATGCTAACAAATCAAGTGTAAGTGAAACTGCCAATCTATAGAAACTAAGAACTTTTTTTATTAATAATTTTACTCAAATAACTCTATTAGATTATGTAATATGCCAACTTCAATTAATGTATGGTTCAAATATTTAGGCTAACTTAAGTATAAGACACTATTCCTGTACGTATGTAACATGATTGGAATAAAGAGAATTGAATTGAATTGAATTGAATTGAAAATTGAATTGCCTTCCGATATATTTATGTGGTATTGTTTTGTTTAACCTTTTTCCTTTTTCCATAGCTAATGTGATGTAAGAAACTAAGAAAGTATATTATTAATTGAAACAACGTGGATTATAATAATAAAGATTTAATCTGTTCACTCATATCACAGATCAGATTTTCTATGCAAGCCAATTATACCGTTTCACAGCCGGCCGATATGTTTATCTAGCGGTTCAGTTCAAAGTGTACGCAAAAACTTAGCGAAGTTTGATGGCAAAAGCTGTATTCAACCAAACTGATGCTAAAATTCAGGCGTCATCATCAAATGCAGTCATTTACTTTCAAAATTGCCTCCTCTCAAAAAAAAAATTTGATTAAGTACACGCCAAGAAGAGTGAATCTGTATTCTGTAGGTATTTAATTCAGTAATAGCAAGGTTACAACTAACCGGAAATAAGCTGTGAATTATATAATCAAATTTGAAAATCTGGATGACAAAGAAGGTAGTTCAATTGATTGATAATAATAACTAAGCAGGTTTACTAAAATAAATTTTGAAATCGCTTAGGATGAATTAGTTTTTAAGTTATGATCGGTAATGAAATGTGTGCAACTAGAAACTACTTCGATACATGAGGATACACTGAACAACAGATAAATAATAATTTCATAATGAGAAATTCATGAAAACCTGGAGTAATCGAATGAAAACCATAGACGTAGTCGGCTAATATAATAGGTCTAGATGATATTGGCGACGAGATGCAGTCTGAAAAATCAGCTAAGTGCCAACTAGTGATACAGTGAAGATCACTATTACGGTAACTATTTGCCGTGATCGCTTCCCCAGCTCTGTTGATCACTTTGAATTGAACTAGTTCAAATCATAATGAACGAACTCGTTCACTATGTCGACTAGTTCATTTGACTGTCGTCGTGAACTACCTATTCTTAGGCGTATTGTTTATTTCATAATTACGCGTACCAAACTGAAACACAAGAAAGCGCACTTTTTTATTCATAACTTATAAAACTGTTTAATCTTAAAAGTAAATTAAGATGTAAATATGATATTTTGTGAAATACTCGATCGAACTTCGAGTAGTTTCGGAAGCTTCGAGCCGAGTTCGAGTAGTAAAATACTCTATCAAATACTTGAAGTTTCGAGTACTCGCACACCCCTACATACAACTGATAACTGGTAGAAAAACTATGCATTACTAGATGGCGAGACATTCTCATCAAAGTATTTTACAGTTCCTAGCACTAGTGGCGAGATGGTCTCATCAAAGTAGGCCAATGGGTTAAGGCTTTGGATATTATTAGATCCAATTTCAATTGATTGCGACATTGCTATATATTGTACAAATATCTAGAATGAATAAAATCTATTATTTCCTAAATGTATTATATTCTATGACACTATTTTAATAAACTTAGTTTGAATTTAACAAGATCTTCAATGCAAGACCTCTGACTGGAACCAAAGGGTCAAACATACTATGATTAAACAACAGTTAACAAAATTATTAATACTTATTGTAAAAATTATTTTTACGTCAACATATTTATTCATTTTGAATTAATGATTCAAATGAAAATTAAATAAATCACTTTCAATCTTACCTCCTGATCTAATGTTTCAGCTCCTTTTTCTGTGTCTCCCATTTCTTTATCAGGTTCTTCTTCTTCCCCACTTTCTCGACCACTTCCATCTTCATCTTCCTGTTTCTCAATATCTTGTAACTTACCTCCAAAATCATCGGTCATATCAATCCCCTTTTCTTCTTCCTTAAGCAATAAACATAAAACATGTTAGAAATATGTTTAAGAATTGTTAAAACCTAGATTGTAAAATTAATTTTTATGAAATTTCACTTCATCTCCAAGCCACATCATTTACCAGCTACAATCTTTTCACAATACCTGGAAACAACGCCTGTGACTGAAACTCCAGTGCCAACACTGCCCTACTCAATATATCTACTTGTGAAAAGCTCTGGAAAAATATGAATGGTCATGGTCATAGTTTGGATTGCAAAGTCCAAAATTCTGAAAAACCTGTCTCTTCCCATTTCTTTCTCTACAGTAAAAATGTTTTTCATGTTCTGTTGTATACACTTGATGGAATAACGTTGGTTTTAAAAAAGAACACATTTTAAAAAATTATTCCACAATTTTTAATTCAAATAGCGCTTTTGCCGGTTAACACACCAATGAATAACTAAATCCTGTGACCCTCCTAATCTGAACATCAGATAGAGCACTTATCTTCCTTCCTACCCCTCAACCATCAGCAAACTCCATACATACAAACTGAAAAAAACTGTAATAAAATTTATGTGTTGCTCTGTAGATATACAACCCCCACCACAGGATAAATGATTATATACTGCAGTGTCTTAAGTTTTAAAACTACAATTCTGACTTTTCTATTAAAGAATAACTTTTATTCAGTTTCAGATTTCACAGATTAGTTATGTAGTTAGATAGACTTTTACTGTCTTCGATAAATTTTAATAATAAGACATATACTATGCCATGTATTTTTGTGAAGTATCTTATGTCAATAAAACATATTTTATTCCGTCTTTTCATACATGAAGTGATTTTATAGATTGAAGAAAATCTCCCTCACCATATTTCAACTATAAAATCACATTTGTTGATGAAAGTGTTAATAACTATGAAGTTGTTAGTTATTATACTAAAGGTAATTCAACTAAGCTCTTATTCTTAAATCCTAAAGATATATTTCAAAATAAACTATTTTTGTTGCGATAATAATAGAAATAATACTAAATTCAAGCATATAGAGTAACAGATTCATAAGCTTTTTTCACCTTGCAATCTTTGTCTTCCTCTTTGTCATGCTCTCCAGGTTTTTTTGCATCCTCAAGTTGATCTTGGCTCTCTATTTGATCAGATACGTCCTTTTCACCATCTCCCTCCCCCAGTCCCATTCCTCCTGTTGAGGTTTCCGTTCCATCCCCATCCTCTTCCTCAAGCAATTCTTCTGGCACTCGAAATCCCTGTAGGAAAAGTACTATTACTTAGTAAAAGCATATATTACATAATATTCATGATGGGAGGTTTGTGACGTATGAAGTTACAGGCTTTGATTCTACAGATGATAACATAAATTGACTGTTATCTTTATTTATGTTTCAATTTACAATTTAAAATTATTGATTTATTGTAATTAATTTTTAAGATGGTAATACTGCCAATACTTTGCACGAGGCAAACGTATACAAACGCAACCTTCATATCTGGTCATAATGCAGCAAATGTCTGTAGATGAATTTGGCTATTCTGTTGCCTAGCAACCGAATGTAGTATATAAATTTAATTTATATTCGCCATGTAAAATGTCAATTATGTTTGGGCATATATATTAGAGTGGTTATGATATTATTTAAACATTATATATTTGGCAGGAGCAAAACAAAGTTACAGCTGTTATATAATGTTAATTTTAACTACGCATCAGACAGCTGTAGACGCGATTGCTAGCAGCTGGACAGGGTACATCAGTTTTTGTCTTGGTACCATCGTTCTCCAACACTTCTGTTACTGCCCCTAGCCTTCTTAGAGGAAAAAGCAAGGTACATCACTCTTGTCACTCTCACTGACAAGAATTAATGTAAATATACATACTCTTTTCCGCAGGGATAAGTATGTGTTTTATAAGTAATACAGTAATGATATCTTGATGCATTATTTATTTTGATTGCTTGGTTTTGCGTTTACATTGTTTCATTTATATCTTTAATATGTTTTTGTTTTGATTTTATATGTCGTATCATTTGATATATAGTGTTAAGTTAGTAAAATTATAAGGTTTTTTAGTAGTTTGTATTTTATTTGTGTATATGTGAAAAACACACATATGATAATGGCTTCCTACTCTTTCTTCCCAGTTTAGTTAATGGGATCTAGATATTGTTTAATTTTTCTTACTTCTTATTTGAAGCCTTTTTATACATTACCTTGAATATTTTACTTATATCTGTACAAACAACAAAAATTTTCTTAGGAATACAATTAGCAAATGTTGTAATATATACTTGAAAAATAATTTGGGTAAGAAGTGTGAACTGTCCAAAAGTGAACATATTAGTACATTTTGAGTAAAAATGTATCATGAGAAACTAAATCTAAAATCAGTGTTCAAGAAGAAAATGTTGTATTTTTTATAATTGCACGCTATACACTGTTTAGCTCTAATGTAATTCAGTGTGCAAAGGGTTAATATGTATAGAAGTAATAGTTTTTTTTCAATCTTAGTTTCATCATTGTTGCTGTACTACACAATTAAAAGTCAATTCATACATGAATGTAACTCACATTTATAATAGTACAATAATATATAATACTCTAATATGTATAAGAGATAATTTATTTTTCATCAAATACAGACCTTGTTTGCAAGATCAGCAAAGACAGCCAGCAGGTCTGAACAGAGATGAGCGGATGTGTTGAGAGCGCAGACTTGCTGTGTCACGACATACTGGACAAGCAGGCTATATTGGTGTAGCAGAGGTAAGCAACTTTTTGCCATCCTGAATTACAATTAATTAATAAAATAAAACAAACTTAGATCAAAATCAATTGATTAAATAGAAGCAATGTATAAAGTTTTTCAAATCTTCTGAAAGTAACTAAAAAAAGGATTGTTCGTTCCAGATGAAATATTAATCAGCAGTTAAAACTGGATAGGTTCAACTGGATAGGATTGCTGTATATTGTCTTAGTCAAAAATTTGTACAAATTCGTATGACAATATAGATTTATTATTAACACTAACATTCAATTATTATTATTCGTATTGTATACCAATAAACAGTATGAACCTATTAGTTGAACTAAAACTACTATTTCTGAATGTAGAAACCATTCTGTTCCATCCGTTTACATGGCAGGGTACAATCTGAAAATTTCAGTTCATTTGAGACATTTCAATGGGCTAGAGGCATGACAGACAGGTCCACCTATACTTAGGTGCCCACTCCAACACCATTTTTTCTATTCATTTTGTGCGTTTTAAAAATATCTATCAGTTTTTCTTATATTTTGATAACTAAGTATAACATTAAAATATAGTATTTTAGAATCTATATTTTTCAGTGACACCGTAGCAAGGTGCTATCTACACTATTTACAAGATAACCAGACTTCACAGAGACTCAGCAATGTCACTGAAGATGCCACTGTGAAGTCTCAGTAATACAACTGAGAATGCCATATCACAACATGGGCAAAACGTCTGCTTATCTTGTAAATAGTTTAGATAGCAGCTACCAAATGAATAAAAATGGATAAGTGTGAATGCGCACCTTAGTACATAGTGTGATCCTTATATACTTGTATTGTTATCATCAAGGACATGGTAAACTTATTAACCATATTGATAAATACGGGCGCAATGTGTTTATGAAATACTGTTTTGACTTTGTCTATTAAATGTATACATAGCTTTATCAATGCTTTATGTACTATGACAATTGGTCTGGTAGCGTAGTTGGTTCAATCCCAGCTTTATGTGCTAAAGATTCATAGTTCGATCTCAATCAGAGTCATAATACATTTTGAGAAGGATCAGCTGATAACCACCGGCTGTTCATTTGTCATTGGTCTATTAATTAATGACACTTTCTAAGGAATAGTTGGCCTTAGTTTGTAACAATGACTACATTCGCTCATCTACACTCATCACACTCATTCGAAATCCATATTCGCCCATATCTTGACGATCGGCGTCTTATGAATAAATAAAATAAAATAAAAAATTGTTTATTTATTTTAACTTGTAAGTTTTTAACACCCAGTTAGGGAACCGAGTTTCCACCCAGTTAGGGAACCGAGCCTCAGGTATTGGACAGGTGGCGGATAGCGGACGGTCCATCAGATATGGTGGACAGCTGCGAATAGGGGAAACCTGAATAAGCAGTCCTGGACAGAGGCGGCAGCATCTAGAGGGCGTGGGAGGGTGATCTGTGGCGTGGTCACACTCAACAAAATCCACAAAGGCCTGAAGATTGGGCTGTGTCATGGCGAGGAAGTGCCGCCATTAAATAAGCATTGCCAGTACTGCCTTGTACGATAGGGTCTGAGCACCAAAGGCTAGGAGAAGGAAACTATGATGTAAAACCGAGGTTAGGTTAGGATCTTTGAGCTGTAGAGAAAGCAGCTAACCTAGGAGAATGTGACTTTGAATATAAACCCCTGGTCCTCCAGGTTGGGGGTTGAGTATTGGGCCAACAACCCACCTCTTAAAAACAGCTTGTTACGAAACACCTACACAATGCCTCGGACAGGAAAAACGGAACGGACCCCAGCGATCAAGAAGGCCTTGCAGATTCGGAATTGGAACATTAGAACTTTAGCAATACCGGGAGCATCGGACATTTTGTCAGATGAACTATATAGTTACAATTTAGACCTAGTCGCCTTACAAGAGGCCCGGTGGCCATTGGCAGGTAAAATAAATACTAAAAATTATATTATTTACTATAGTGGATGTGATACAGAGAGATACCAAAGAGGAGTGGGATTTGCTGTGAGCAAAACACTTGAAAACTCTGTGATATTTTTTGAAGCCAAAGGAGAAAGATTGTGCAATATTAGGACTTAAGGGAAAATTTAAGAATATATCAATAATAAATGTATACGCACGAACAGAAGATCCAGATGACGAGGAAAAGGACAGTTTTTATGAACTGGTGGAAGAAGAGTGGAGAAAGATACCAAATTATGACATTAAAATATTAATGGGGGATTTTAATGCAAAATTAGGGAAAGAATCTATATGGAAAGATGTTGCTGGAACGGAAAGTCTACATGACAAAAGTAATGAAAATGCAGTAAAGTTACTTAGCCTTGTGGTGGCAGGAGATATCCATAAAGCAACTTGGACCTCACCAAATGGTGTCACAAAGAACCACATCGACCTTGTTTTGATCGGCCGTAGACACTCAAGAACTATCACAAATGTCAGAAGTATTAGAAGAGCGGAATTTGGAACTGACCATTATCTAGTCTTAGTCATTATACACCAAAGATTGAACACTGAGAAAAGTAAAAAGTCAGATAAAGTAGCCAGGATTGATATACTCATTAAAAGACAAGAGAAAGGAAAAAGAATATCAAATTAAGTTAACAAACCGATTTCAAGTATTAGAGTCACTAAATGAAGAAACCCCCCAAGAAGAAAACACTGTAGAAAGAAGCTGGAAAAACTTCAAAAAGACTATTCACGAATATGCAGAGGAGGTATGTGGAATACGGAAAAAAACCAGTAAGAAACCTTGGTTTGATGAAGAGAGTAGCGATATAGTAAGAAAAAGGAAAGAAGCGAAAGAATTGTGAATGAATGACCAACAAGATCACCTAAAAGAAAACTACAAAACACAAGCCAAAGAAACTGTAAAAATACTGAGAGAAAAAAAGAGAGTGGATCAACAAAATATTAGAAAAGGCAGAAGATGATAGAACAGCAAACAATGCAAGAGATTTTTACCGTTCCATTCGTTTCTTTAAAAAAGACTTCACCCCAAACACCTATGGAATCAAGGATAAAACTGGACAAATCATAATCCAGAAAGAGGAAGGAATAAAGGTTTGGAGGGAGTACTTCCAAGACCTTTTAAACGGAGAAATTCAGGCAAGGGAAAAAGAAACAGGTGAAATATACCAGAATGTACAACCTCAGATAACCCCAACAACAGTAGAAGAAGTAACAAGAGCAATAAAGGACATGAAAAACAACAAAGCGCCGGGAGAAGACGGAATAGCAGCAGAGAAGTTAAAAACAGGGAAGAAATGCGAAGCAGAACAGATTCACAAGCTGGTCATAAAAGTATGGGAATCAGAAGACACACTAGATGAATGGGAAGAAGCCTTAGTAGTCCCCATACACAAAAAAGGCAGTAAACAGGTTACAGAGGTATATCTTTTTTAAATGCAACTTACAAAGTATTGTCAAAAATTACGCAGAGATTAGAAGAATACACACCAACCATCATTGGAGAACATCAAGCTGACTTTACAAAAGAAAAGTCTACCATAGATTAAATTTTCATTTTAAAAGAAGCAATAGCAAAATACTATGAATGTAAACAATCCTTTTACTGTATTTTCATAGACTTTACTAGAGCTTACGACAGTTTAGACAGAAATAAACTTTGGAAAACAATGAAAAAACAGTGAATTCCAAAAAACTCATAAAAATGGCCTTTCTCAGTAGACACTGGAGTGAGACAAGGAGATGGAATATCACCAATACTTTTCAACATTGCATTAGAAGAAGCATTACAGAAAGTTAAAAGCTCAGAAGTAGGGATTAAGATAGGGAAGAAAATAAATATTTTAGCCTTTGCAGATGATGTTGCAATATTCGCACTAGGAAAGAAGACTTATAAGATCTAGTTAGGATATTGATTGAGGAAACTAAAAAGACTGGCCTTGAAATAAACGATTCAAAAACAAAATATATGAAATGTGGTAGACAAGATAACCAAGAAGAAGAGGTTAATGAAGTTCTACAAATAGATAACCATGTGTTCCGAAAAGTGAACAACTTCACCTACCTAGGAGTCCTATTAACAAATGATAACAATGAAGAACTTGAGATAATTAACAGACTTAATACCGCAAATAGAAGCTTCTATGCATGTAACAAAATTTTGAGCTCAAAGCTGTTATTCCAGAACACTAAATTAAGAGTCTATAAAACTATAATTAGACAAACACTATTGTATGGATCAGAGTGTTGGGCAATGAGCAAAAAATCAGAAAAGCGGCTAATAACTTTGGAGAACAAAATTTTCAGGAAAATATATGGCCCAACTCAAGAAGATGGAATCTGGAGAATCAGGCATAATTTTGAAATTAGAGACCTATATAAAGACCCAGATATAACAGCTGAGGTAAAAAGCAGACGTATTAGGTGGACAGGTCATGTACTCAGAAGAGAAGATGTCACTAACATAAGCAGTGTACTAAAGAACAACCCAGAAGGCAGAAGGCCTGCAGGCAGACCTAAACTACGATGGAGGGACCAGGTGCGACAGGACTTGAGGAAGCTGGGCAGAAATGAAGAACAGGCGCAGGATAGAGAAGGCTGGAAATAATGTGTAGGCGAGGCCAAGTACCATCTGAGGTTCCTATGGCCACTGCAGTAAGTGTTTTTAAATTAGAAGAAAAATGGCAGCACCAAATAAATTGTCCATTGGGTCAGATTTATTTTTTTTATAAAACTAAAATCCTTATACAAATAAGACATTGTGAACTAAACCTACCTAGAATTGAGGCCCCAATTGCTGCTGTTTTTGCACATAGTGATAAGTTCTTGAAGTTCTCTGTTGACTTCAGAAATCTTTAATGTACATACTTCATTTTTCAATGCCAACACAATCTTATCTTTCAGGTGGGAATCAAATAATCCATTTCCAACTGGTGCATTGTCAGATACTTCAGTGTTTTCTTCATGCTGGACAATAGATTTATAGCTCTCTTGAATAGCAATTAGAACTTTATTTAATACAACTTCTTCTGAAATCCCAACAGTTACTTCTGTTTGTTCTTCTTCAATTGGGGTTTCAAATTCTTTGAAAATGTTTTGATAAAGTGAAAAGTTTTCTGTGGATTTGTAAATTTTATCTTGTAAATATTTCAAACTTTCAGCCATAGGGTTTTTATCACACTCAACTGTCATTCTAAATGCACGTTGAATGTGTCTAATGTCAGTTTGTACTGAGGCTAACATTGCATATCCGTCCTTTACGGCTTGAATATCTACATGTGTCAAATCAGTTTTCAAACTAGCTAAATCATTTGTTTTTTTAAATGTTTCCAAAAATTGTGAGAATTTGGCTTTTCCATCCAACAGAGTTTTGATTTTCTTGCAATGTTTCATTGCAGATGTCACTTTCAATTTTATATTTATCCAATTCTCATCACCATTGTAAACTGTGACCTCCACAGTCTCAGGAATTAGAGGAGCCAAAAAAGTTTCAGTGTCAACAATGGTTGGAGCTTCTGGACAGGAGTCCATCAGGACCTCGAACTGTGCGAGGCAATATATGACATCATCTACCAAAGATGAGAGGGCGTTCTAGAACAAAAGAGCATTGACAAAATGACAGCTAATTATTTTTATTTGAAATTATTTTACCATCATAAAACTGTCAACTGTCATAAGTGAAGACTAACTTATAATAAATTGATTATTTTCAAAGAATGAAATTAAGGCTATGACAAAAAAATTTACAAATTGAAATAGATTGAAATTAACAGGATAAAAATGGCTTAGTTATCTTAAAAGCTTGATTCAGCGTGCCCTAGAGTGAAGTAAATACTGTTCAAATAAGTCAATACACAGCCAATATAAGGCAAAAATTGACATATGTACTAAACTTTCAGTAGAATGCCAGAAAGTATGTGGTGGACAAAATTGATGATTTTTTCACTGAAATCTAAGCTGACCTTAAAATAATATTATAGAAAAATATTTAAAAAATTTGTATAAGTATAACTATTACTTAAGTTTTTGAAGCGTTTTTTCATAACCTGTTTTTTAATAATATGGCTTATGCTATAAGAATAACTATACGACTTTTTCATAAATTAATCCTTTAAACAGTCTCGTCATTCTAGAACGGTACTATACACTTCCCCAAAAGGTGTAACTCTAATGAATTAATAATTGTCAAAAAAAGGAGTAATAAAGATTCTCAAAAACTTCTTCACTGAATAAGCAGTGTTTATTGATGAAGTAAATGACAAAAATAAAATATTGTAGGGTTGGTAAATTTTTTGCACATTTTTTGATAATTGATGACAGATTATTGTGTTGAATTGCATGGGTGGGCTTCAGTAATAAATGGTATTACCAAGTAAACTGAAGACATATTATTCATCAACAAACAAGTGCATGCCCAGGAAGTGTAGTTCGAAGGTATAGGCTCCAGCTGATTAATACGTAAATTGCCACAAACGCATGCATGGGAAATATGGTTAGGCAGGAAACGCTACAATTGTTTAATACATAATCTGCCACTTTTATTCATCACTACACCATTGACAATGATGTCATAATCGATAATTTATTTTAGTTGCTTATTTCGCCAAAAAGCACTTATTATAAAATAATTTCATCTATAGATGGTTATATAACGTGTTATTAAAAACAGTTTACGGAACATTTTAAAATGGTAAAACTTCATAACATGAACAGCATCTCTTATTTAGCTACATTTTAACATACTCCATAAATGGTTAAATTAAAATAGAAATTACTAACTGACCATATAGCATGGTGTATTGTATAAATAACTTACATTATGAATATTTTGTACGGTTAAAACTTGCTTTATACTTAAATACCTTGATATTTGGAAGTTCTGAGTGGCACGGCTGTAGTGAGGTTAGTAGTTGTATTAGACATCTGAGGACATACAGTGATGTCACAGATTCTGATACACTCTCCTTCTGTTGGTGACACAATGACTGAAATAAAAACATAGAAATAATGGTAAGAAACATTATTTGACTATGATATGTATGTATCATATCAGTTTGCTATTATATGTACTATTTATTATTATACAAGCTGTTTACCCGTGCCTTGCTACGGGATTAACATATATAACACATATAACATTAATGTTTTAGTTTATTTACGGTAGCTTCACGTGCCAACCCCATCACTCACTGCCTGCACTCGTGAGAGAAGTTCGGCCTACAGCATAGCCAAGACACTGTTCTGCCCCATTTGTGGATCTTGGCCTGCGGCCTCGTGAGGAAGCTTGGATTCAAATTCATTGTAATATTTGGACTGTATTACAATGAATTTTGTTTTTTGTTAAAATACAACACATGTTAAATTGAGGGAGACAAAGGTAGTTGGACATTTGCCATCATTATGTGAAAATTACCAATCACGACGTTTTGATTTGGTAAAACCAATCGAATGATCGAATGCTAAATTCAAGTGCTAAAAACTAAATTACATTTAGCATTCGATCATTCGATGGGTTTTACCAAATCGAAACGTCGTGATTGGTAATTTTCACGTAATGATGGCAAATGTCCAACTACCTTTGTCTCCCTCATCTGATACTCCATAATTAACATATTTTAAAAACAAACATTTCAATTGTATGTTTACTTATAAAAAAGTAAACAGTAAGGTTTCTCAGTAATTCTTAGATTTATTCATACCAATTTGTATTCAGCATTGGTCACTGCTACCTACCGCCACGATCAAAAGTATTTGGGAAATGTGGGAGATCACCAAGACTTACAATTTCAGTAACTGCCAAATTCTCAGTGAGGACCACGCACACGTGCCTTCCAAAGACTGCACACCAGGTGGAGCTAACTGTGGCCAGTTCTGGTCTGTGAGTGACTTTTCATCTTTTATATTTATCAGGCGTACAAACAGACCTAATACATTAATCAGCATAGTTATCATTTGCTTGAATTGGCAATCATACGCAAGTTGAGCTGCACACTCAGATTTAAATACGACATTATCATTTTGTCATACAACTCCATCTGAGATTTGCTGCTGGAAGCACTTTTATTAGTTCATATATGTTGTTCTTGGAGCTGAGGAATAAATAACTTACAATGTAAGATGTATACAGGGTTGGGAAAAAGTCCTGAATATATTTGTTAACTTAAAATTTAATGAAACTTTGTAGTTATGTACATGTCCCTATACAAAACATTTAAACATATTTTACTCATTTTTCGTATAGCCAGGGGGATGGCCCACGGAGGAAGTCTTTACTATTTTAATGTTAGCCTAATTTGAGTTAATACGGAAGTAAGAGGAAGGGATTTACAAAATGCAGTAGGCCTAAAGCACAATAAATCACAATTATTTTTAAATTCACGGCTTAATAAATTTGTTTAACACTAAGCATGCTCATATTAACACACTGGTGTTATCAGCAATATTCAGAGTGTTATCAGCAATATTCGAAAACAAGGTTGAAGACATCATTTATTTCACTATTCTTCATTTACAAACTATCTACACAACAATATTATTTGTTATAAAATACGGATCCCAAAATAATTGCCAACTAGGCCTAACTGAAATAGACGGACTGTCTGTACGAGAATGTTCTATTGATTCGTGTTACGCTCTACGCACGTAAATTACGTTACCCATACGCATTGCTTGACAGACTTATATCAATCAGTTCGAGTTATATCTCCTGGTCAAACTCTGTATTCGTTAAAGTGACATAATCAGGTTTGTGTCCGATCACGCTCATTACTGTCCAGTCGGAATGAAAACAAATTTCAGTAATAATCATTTTGCAACTATTTTATAGTAAAATATTTTATTTAAAACATCAAAGTTTTAGTAAAATTGGTCGGTAGCGTAGTTGGTTCAATCCCAGCTTCATGTGCTAAAGGTTGTCAGTTTGATCCCAATCAGAGTCAATACATTTTGAGAAGGATCAGCTGATAACCACCGGCTGTTCATTTGTCATTGGGCTATTAATTAATGACACTTTCCAAGGAATAGTCGGCCTTAGTTTGTAACAATGACTACATTCGCTCATCTACACTCAATCGAAATCCATATTCGCCCATATCTTGACGATCGGCATCTTATAAATAAATAAATAAATAAAACAAAGTTGTAGTTCTAAAAGAGGCACCAATAAATATTATGGATTAAAAAGGAATTCTCTGTAATAATTTGTCCTTTTGGCCCATCAGAACGATTCTGTGACATGATATTGCTTATGCATCGTGGTACTATCATTATTTTCGATGCATCAACATTTTGACTATTCCTGAATCGAATCGAATCTCGTTGATTTTTCTATGCATTTCGATACATCACACACCCCTACATTTTAGTTGCCATGTTTCAGATTATTCCTTAAGACCTTTTAGTCTTCAATATATATTGTAATAAGTATCAATTGTTTTGTTTATTTTTCATCTGATGAAGACTCAATATCAAAAATAAAAATATTGCAAATGGTTTTTTTCTATTCAGAGTAAAAGAAGCCATTCCTAAATTACGAAACACCTTTAGGGGGGGAGGGGGTTTTTTGGCAGCACTACGAGGGAGGGTAGGGGGTTTCTTCACAGCGTTATTTCATTATTAAACCTCAACAATGTGTTTGAATTGAATCACAAAATTTGAATATTTATTTAGATAATAATAAATATATAAATTATCATTTACAGAATGGAAAATATTTACATTAATAACTGGCTTGGGTTAAAAAATAATTATGAAAATAAAGAATATCTCACGCTTTAATATAACAGAAATAAAATATGATTTCACACATGTATGAGACTTTTGACATACCATAAGGTGATTGGTGAAGCCCTTGCAACGGTCCACTACAGGGGGGCCCAGGTCCTTATGAGGCTTAGCTAGGGCTGTCCTCAGTTGGGCTTGGCGAGCAATGCAGATCAGCCAGTGCACATCACAACCTTCCCAGGCAGCCTTCAACTCTCTATCAGCACTCCTGAACATACACAGCTTGTGTCCTTAACACTTACCACACAGGGTATTTTAGGTTAACCTTTTGAGGTCCATTTAAATGGTTAGTATACAGTCCCCCAGGTCCTATTTATTAACAGGCTTAATGGCCTGTATTTGCAAACACCTTCATTAAAAGAGAATATAATATTTTGTAAGCCTTCTGAGTATGTTATATTTTTTTTACTTATTTGGTATATTGTAAAAAGTAAAAAAAATATAGCCTACTGGTTAACAAAAAATTATAAAATAGTTTTATGTCTATATAAAACTACAACAAGAAAAGTTTTGGAACAGAAAAAAATATGTTTATTGCCAGAAAAGTGCATTTATTTTTTTTATCTCCCCTGTGTTTAAATTTTTCTTATATCTAAGAGCATCTGAGTAATAGAAACAAGTATTTAGGAAATATAATAATAAATAAAACTACTAGCCTACAAAATAAATAAATAGAACAACTCACTGAAAATAATATCCAGGTCTGCGACTAAGTTGCCTAAACTTGCAGTATCAAATTTTCACAAAACCACTGACCACTAAAATACTTGTTCTGAAGACCAATGTAAGTGCAATAAAGTTATAATTAAATTAAAAAAAACAGACTCCAAAAAGTAAAATAAAATATCATAGGCCTATACAGTAAGAGAAAGTTCAATTGCAACACTTGAGATAAAAAGTAATAGGCCTAAACTATTTACATATTTACAAATACTGGTTTTTTTCAGTCTACTCTCTATAATTTTTTTTGGTGTGGTACTTGTCAAAACATCCATTTGGGTGAAGACCTGGTTTACGAGGGCAAGTATCACAGTAAAAAGAAGTTTCCTTCCTTCCTCCGGGTATTTTGCGGTCTGAACAAACTGCACAATCCTTGGTCTTCTTCCCTTCATGGGCCTTGATGGAATGGTATAAGCCATTCATACGAATACCAGCGTCATTGTCCAAAGATGCAGGCCTACCTCTCTTACGACGCATGTTGCGGACATCACCTACCAATTGCTCTATAAGCTGTTTTCTGTATTCAAGATGACGAACAGCAGATAAGTTTTTCCTTTTTCTGTCCAAGTTGTACAAAATAAAACTATTTACAACAGAAACTTCGACCATCCAAAAGTAAAGCTTGCGCCACCATTTTAGGCTCTTCTTGGCAAAGCCGTAGCTGCTGCAGTAATGATCACTGCGGTCGACTCCACCCATTTTAGCAGTGTAGTCCGATATCATAATTGGTTTAGGAATTTGCTCTTGAATATTACTTTTTTTCGATCTAGTTACTAATTGGGTTTTGGCATTATTACATGTACTTACCATGCTTACAACTCGTTTATCTTTCCAGGCAAGTGCTATGATATTAGTTTTTTTGTTCTTATAGGCTACAACTTTATGCTTTTCTAAACTTTTTAGGTACTTTTTATTTAGTTTCTTGGGGAGTCCCTTTCTGTTTGTCATAACAGTACCAGTAAGATAAATGTGTTTCTTCAATAATTCATTGGCTAAATCTATACTGGTGTAAAACCTATCTGTGTAGAAAAAATAGCCTACATTCTGTGTTGCTGTTTGCAGAGTTTCAGCTAAATGTAAAATGATTCTTGAGGTAAAAGGCAAATCCGGTCGAATCAGATTGTTTGTTGTATATGACCCATAATAAGGGATCACTACACTTACATAGCCGGTGATTGAGTCTGCTAAAACATAGAGTCGTAAACCCCACTTAGTGGGCTTTTGAGGGTTATACATTTTGAAAGTAACCCTGCCCTTGAAGCTAACAGTTGACTCGTCAACAGAAATGAACTGGCTAGGTCGGTAAAGTTCTAGGAATTTATTTCCAATGTAGTCCATGACATTTTTTAGTTTGCTAGCCCTAGACTGCATACTTCTAGCAGGAGATTCAGATGGTGTAGATACATGTAGGGCCCAAAAGATTTGCAGAAACCTTTTTCTAGAAAAGATGTCTTTGAAAAAATTTGATGAATCAACCCAAGAATCTGAAAAAAAACTTTTCAAAGTTTGTCGTGATTGACATCCCATATTCAGTAACACACCATGGAAAGCAATCATTTCTCTGACAGTTACATCGGTCCAACCCCACCAAATTGAATACTGTCGCAAAGGCATGATTTTGGCAACTTTTTCTTTTACGTACCTGTTAGTCTCCTGCACTACTTCAGCAAACAGTTGAACCGTGAAAAATAGTTGGAAAAAATCGATGGGCTTTGTTGGTGGTTCATTACCTTGATTTCTTGGAGGTACAAATCCAAAATTGGTATCATCAAAAGCAATCAAATTGAAATCAGAGGTGTTTTCATCACAAGACTCCCAGTCATTGTCAACTATTGGCGGTAGGTTAGGCCTAGGTTGAGCTATCCGTCTCCGGCTATTATTTGTTGCATCACCACCACCGCCAATCGGTATTTCTGGTTCGTCTTCATCCTCTGATTCCACAATTACTTCACCTAATCCATTTTCATCGTCACTTTCGGGTTCAGAATAACAAAATAGGGGATCTGCGTCTTCATCATCACTATCAATGTCACTATCAAACAAAGCGTCTTCTATTTCACCATCATATAATGGTTCAGGACCAGTTTTACTGGTTGAAGCCATTTCAACTTCACTAGAAACTAATCAAAACAGATTATAACGTAATAAAAATAATTAAATCACAAACAAAAACTATTTTGAATAAAGGTAAATACGCAATCGAAATAAACTGCGACGTACTGCACAACTGAGGTTAGCGCACGAGTAGCGTAGCTGGCCGGCTGACGACAACACTGTGACAGCTGGTATTATTTTGCGTAAACAATAAAGTAAACCGTCTAAAAACAGACTGAAAGTAAAATATTTTGATTGTAAAACATCGAAAATATCGATTTTTTGAATAACTAATATCGTTAAAGTCGATATATCGCACTAATATAAGAAAAAAACTAGTGTCGGACTGAGTCCGACAAAGGACCAGAACTGTCATGGCTGCCATGTCGGACTCAGTTCGCCTATGGACCGCAAAAGGTTAATCTGCACGCATTGCTGTTCATAAAATATTACCTTACTTCTTAGAAGGAACTCAAATAAATGTCACAATCTCAAGAATTACATGATTTAAGTTTAGTATATTAGGAGAAATAGGACATCAGCAAACTTTCTTAAGATGACTAGTCCACTAAAACCTTACAGTAAAAATACAGAAACAACACGTGATTCACAAATGTTCTGTGCCACTAGCACTTTTCTCAGGTGAGTAGATAGAGTCAATCAGTCATTAAGTTCTTTGTTTTGGATAGATTAACCCCTAGAGAAATTTATCCTAAGTTGACCAAAATTTACAAGAACTCTACTCCTTCAATTTTAATCATTGAAAAGTGGGTGCTTAATCAGGGTGCCTACTGCCAAATAGAAATGAAAATTCATTACTTTTCATTACCTTACAGCATGAAAATTCATCACTCGAATAATGGTGAATATGGTTCCTGTTATAACATCGCATTATTTTCAGTCATATTCTACTAAATTAATGATACCACTATTAACCTTTAATAGACCAAATATAGATTAAATACAACAGATTAAAATAGGCTAACACTATTTATTAAAAGAAGCCTAGCATTGTGTGAGTAAAATGGATTTGCAGACATATTTTATAATTAATATGAAAACCAAACAAAAAGCAGGTTCAGACTACAAAAATCCTGCAAATTGAGCATTACTTACTTATATTTTCACAATGATTTATGTGATGATAACACATGTCTGCAGTAGGTTCAATTCTTAATTTAGCATTATCAACAAATCAAATAGGTCTAACATAAGTTGAACAGTAAATTGAATTTATAGTGGATTAATTTACCTTGTAAACAGTCGGTAAGTGTTCCTATGTACCACCATGTGCTCATATATACTATTATAAACACTGATAAACAAAATTGTCATTTGTTTTGTAGTAAATATAAATTTAAAATTTCAATACACAATTAAAAATCACACAAACAAACAATTCTTCAGCCCCATAAAATTTCAGTCTTAGTAACACTCCCCCAAAAAAAAAAAAAAAAAAAAAAAAAACTTTGAAGCTTTGGTAAGGCCTGTTTTTTAGAAAATGAAGATTCTGTTTCATGACTTGAGCTTGTTGTAGGAGAAGCTTTTAATAAATTACCTGTATCAGTATCTGTTTCTATTTTTATATTAGGTCTAGTCATAGAGCATGAAGGCATTGCGTTATCAGATGAAGGTCTATTTTGATCAAAACAGTGAACTAGCATCTTTTGTTTACCACTTTTTAGGTTATTTTCTATTGAGCTATGTTTTTCCCTGAGAGTGCAACTCAATACTATTTCAGGCCGAATGGGAAATATCAAATGATTTTTTGCAATACATACAAAATGCTGAATGTACATCACTTTCATTTTCCCGAAGCCACATCTTCCAATTTTCTTCTTTGAGCCACAGGTTCTGAAATTTGCACTTTCCAGGCATTTTGCACAAACACGAATCACTTCTATTTGACTAATTTTAGACCTATTTTGAACAATAATAAAAACCAACAATTTCGTACTAAAGTTCTTCATACATCAAAATTGCTATAAGCATAAAAACAAACACTAACTAACAAAAACTATCTGTAATAATAGGCCTAGTAACTTTAAGACTCGAAGAGAATTATAAAGTTGACGAAATTCTGTTAACAAATATCAAGTTTAAAGCACAGCTAGACACTAAAACACGCCAGTTACATGCCCACCACTTTGAACAATTATGATCCAACAAACGGTATAACAGACCACAAACAAAACAAACACTGATCAACGAACATCAGTTTCGGTGCCGCCAATAGCGAGCTGTATTTTCTTATTTCCGTCTGTACAGCAATGCAGAATTAGAATATGGCAACCAAGAACGTTTCAATATTAAATGCCTATTGTGAATTCAAATATTGTAAAGCACACAATTAATCACTTTCATCCATGAAAAAAATTCAAAAGTAACTAAGACATTTTTAAATTTATAGATTGCACAGTTATATAAATGTATAACATTAAAACATTTTGTAATATTGACAATTCACAACACTATTTTGACTCCGTTTGTACACAGAAAGATCGCATAACTTCGCATACGGTACTAATAGTAGCAAACGTACGAGTGGGAATGATGACGAACGGTTGCCTGATTAATACATTACACCCATTCACTTTTCCTGAATAGAGGAAAGAGAGGTATGATAATTTTGAGTGAGCAATGAGCTGGCTGGTTCACTGCACCCTCAATACAGTATTTATATCGTAGAAAAGACTATGGTTAGAACAACATCGTAATGAAAACGACGAGAAACAAAAATACTTTTGGCGAAATTATTTGCCACAGAATGCTTTGAGCAAATTTCCCAATTCACTCCAAATGCCTCCCAAATTCCCTCTAGTAACGCTTTGGAACGTTAGAAAAAATCATGACTTAAGAAGCAATTTTCATGACTTTTCGTGACATCCATAACCAACTTTAAAAATTCGTTACTTTTCATGGCTTTTCGTGACCAGTAAACACCATGTAATTTAAACGTCTTCGCACGCCGCTTGAACGCTTGAAGATGACCTACCTAAAGAATGGCCAAACACTGCATCCACACAGGATAACATCGAAAAGGTGCACAATATCGTGTTGGACGATAGGCAAGTAAAGGTGTGTCAGCTGAGGCCGTAGGCATATTGGAAGTAAGGGTGTGATACATCTTGCACGAAGAATGAGGGATGCATCAGCTCTGGGCAAGGAGGATGCCATATTTGCTGAATGCAGATCAAAAGCAAATGCGCAAACAACTTTTCACAGCAATGTTTGGAGAGATTTAAGAGAGACCTGACCGATTTAGTGCGACGATTTGTCACAATGGATGAGACATGGGTCCACTACTACACACCAGAAACCAAACAACAGTCGAAGCAATGGGTGGAAGCTGGTGGTGCAGGCCAAATAAAGCGAAGTCGATTGCATCTACCTGAAAGGTTATGGTAAGTGTGTTTTGTGAGGCCAAAGGGATCCTTTTCATTGATTACCTAGAAAAACACCACTAATAATAGGCTTACAGTACAAATTAAGGTACCAATAGATTTGCTATAAAATTAGCTACAAATTATTGCTTATGTGTAAAATTAATTAACCTAACAGATAGTTTACAAGATATTTTGATTTAAAATGTTTAAACAACTGCCATTTTGAAATGGCTACAAATAACGAAATGGCTATTTTTATACTTCTTGATAGTGCTATTGTAAAGAACTGTGCAACATTTTAAGTTAGTCGGTCAAACCGTTTTTGAGTTATTATTATTGTTATTAAAAACACAGACAAACACTAATGAAACGAAATTTGATGAATCTTTATCCTTCATTTTCTGCTCAAGATTACGTTTAATATCTTAAAATATACACCCAGGACACCTTTTTAGTTACATCTCCTTCTATAGCTATAAAAGACAAATACCACTGACTCACTCGTCGCTGTAAATAAAAAAGTACTGAGCCTACGAAGCTGAAATTTTGTAGAGTCAAAGATCTTATGTTGAAGATGTACAATAAGAAGGGATTTTGAAAAATTCTTAATTAATTGAAGATGGCAGCCTTATTAGTGCCAAAAATTTTAAATGCTAAAAACAGCGTTTCTCTAATTGGTTAAATGCCAAAAGCAGCTAAATGAACCGTTCTACAGCAAAACTAACACCATTTTCTGTGCCTGATTTGAGACAATCTACAACTTTGGCCCTATGAATTTTTGCTCTATCTCACCTCCTTCATCTTTAGGTAAAGCTAGATTTTCAATTTGTTGTAAATCAAATTGGTTAATTTACGGCATCTGTAAGAGTAGACTTACAGATTTTTCTAGACTGTGAAACTTTGTTATCTAAGAAAACATACTGTATTCAATGGGAAAATATACAATTTAATCTGAACAAATGTATAGCCAGGTCATAGGACATGGCTAGAAACACGATATTTCACTGATTCAGAGTAAATTAACGTACTTTTTGCCCTCTAAAAGTATACTTACAGATTTTTCTAGACTATGAAACTTTGTTATCTAGGAGAACAAACTGTTTTCAATCGGAAAACTAAAAATTTAGTTTTAACGCCTTCACTGCATTGTTATAATTTCTCGGCCATTCACCCTGTGTGTCACGAGAACTCGGGTCTCGTTGTATACTATCAACACAGTGGTGGGTACAGCTAGTCCTGTATATAGGAGAAAAAGGATATAAATATTTGACATTCTATTAGAAGTTTGTAAATTCAGCGTGTCCTTGAAAGGCCAAAGCATAGATGGTGGAACTAAGTGAATGATTGAATAGAAAAGGTGGGAGCCACAGATGACACAGAGTACCGAGCAAGATGGAGGTGTTATGTTGGTAGGGCTTGTTATCAACTTGAATATAAATGGTCATGTGAGTTGGCCTAATAAAATTGAGCATACTATCCAACAAATAAAGTATGATTTTGGGTGCAATTTAATGAATTAATAGCGACTAGCTATAAGTTCCTTGTAAAATAATGTTGAATAATACATAATATGTTAAGATTATTAACATTCCATCAAAATTCTGTGTTACTCAATTAATAAGATGAAAGAGCAGCTAGAGTTTCGAGTGTAAGAAGTACGAGTACAATTTTATTTCTGAAAGAATTACTGTAACATTCTATGTTGTACTGACTTGATATCTATTTGAGCCAGTCCAGCTTCTACATTGAGTGGACTGTGAGAAGTAAAATGCTCTTCTTGGTCACCAAGTGCCACAAGACCAGCACGGTACGACAAACCCAAACTTGCCAGTGTGTGGAATATATCCGTCAAAGCTTTACGCTTGCGATGTAACACACTGCGTGCCGCACTCTTTTGTTTCTCCTTGCTCACTGTACGATCAACCTATAACAAAATGATATCATAAAGTTTGCTTCATAGTGTTTATTATGTTTGGGCCAAATCACAATTACAGTTTAGCTATTCCAAAACTATTGGAAAATGTAAAACTCTTTTACTGAAGAAAAGAGTTAAAATATGATACCTGGCATAAAAATTACATAAACAAAGATATACATTCACAATACAAAGAAAAGAGCATATTAGTAACAATTCAACAAAATAATATGCATTGTATGGAATTTGTCTGAGCATTCCGAAGATATGTTACAGACATTTCTTAAAGTGGAAGGAGATGAGCATGCAGGCTCGGTGGGTAGCGTTGGCCCTAGCTGTTATTAACACGTGAGTTTCTATGTACTGTATGATTTTTTTTGTATAAAGAAAGCTCCTGCAAACGTTCTGTAAAATCAAAATCACTGGATTGACCTGCATTAAACTGTCTAGCTAGTCCATGAGTTTCTTAATTTGTAATGAAACTAAGTAACTAAATGTCCTATATTATTTTAACTTTAGTGAATAACATTGTTTTAAAATTAAATTAGGTTTCATGGTTCCTAATTCTGGATATTAATGCAATTATACAATATACTGATAATAGCTTTACCTTTTTAACCCTTAATAGGTCGCGCGGTGTACAAACTTCCGCATAACGTCTATTTGTCTTCGTAGAAAATTCGCCTTCCCCTCTCCAGTCCCTTCCTTTTGTCATATCCCCCCTACCCCTCCCGCGACTCACTCACTCACAAAATATCAACCAGTTTGCTCATCAGTGCGCGTCGATTTGTAAGTGGTGCGGTCCTTTGTACTCCACGCGACCTATTACACCACTGTCTGTGCGGTCATTTGTACACCACGCAACCTGATATGTGACGAATTTTTCGGCTTAGTGTTTAATATTTTATAAATTTATTGTTGGTTTTTACTATTTTTGTGTAAAGTTGTGCTTATTTTCACTGTAAAAATTGATGAAGATGAGTTTAGGCATTTACTGAATATGCTAGCTAGCGTTGAGAAGGAGCAAAGAGAAGTAGAGCGTGCAGTAGAAGAGGACAGACATCTTATAAGACGACAGCTGTTTGCAAATAATCTTGATGTTGAAAATGATGAAGATCAAATCATCGACAGAGAAGAAAATGACCAATCTGAAGATGAAATAAAACATTTGTTTTTCAAGTTCAAGGCTAATAAGTTTTTACTATAATAATAACCAATTATTATATAAATTAGTGATTTTCACAATTTTTTATTTGTATTCTATGTATTACTAATTTGTTTCATTAAATTAATGCTTGCAAACAGAAAGTCGTTATTGTCAAGTTATTTCACTTTCTCTACTAACACTTATTAACTATGACTAAAATAACAAAAAAGTATTTGCAGTTCACAGCTATTAAAAGTTAATAATACAATTATTGCGGTCTTTTGTACACCGCGCGACCCGATGCGTAAATTCAAGGCGCGACCTACTAAGGGTTAATGTCCTCAAAACCAAAAGAGGGCATTAAAAGGTAAAATTCAAATTCTTTATTGCCACATAACATTTACAATATACAGATGTAATCTGAAGTAAACAGGTGGTTTGTCAGCAATAAAAGTAAGGTCTAAACTATAGTCTAAAAATAAAATAGAACTAACATAATTTAATGCAATGCAACATTCTCATCTTCCAAAAATTCATTTATTGAATAATAGTTTTTTTTTTAGAAAAATGCTTTTAGACTGTTTTAAAAAATTTTTATATCTGGAACATGTGAAAAAGACAGCTTATTCCAAAATTGTATACCCATATAATATGGTGTTTTTTCAAAAATAGTAAGTTTATGTTGAGGAAACTGCAACAGCTTATCCTTGTTTCTTGTTTGGTGGCCATGATTTAGACTATTGTTAATATGAAAATTAAAATTTTTAAAAGTGAATAGTAAAACTTCATACATACATAAAGATGGAAGTGTTAAAATCTCAAGTCTCTGGAATAGTGGCTTGCAAGAACTCCTATAGCGTGATCTAGTTATTATTCTTAAACATTTCTTCTGCAGTTTATTGTAAAACTATCATCAGTATATTGTAAAATTAAATGTATATTTTCCAAAAACCTTTCCCGCAAAAAATTATATTTTCCTAAACTATTTAAAAATATATATATATATATTTATATTAATACCATTGACAGCAAAAGATGGTCAGTGTTTTTTACTGGAGATCACTAATATAATTGGCAGTCTACAGTAATGAAACGTGAATCAAATGTACTTACATCCTCGACAGCGAGTAGTTCAGCTACTTCATGCAATTCATCAGTGACTTGGTGAAGAGCCGTGATATGTTGCGGTAGTTGACAATTGACAATGCAATCTCGACATAGCTTGCGGGCTCGGCTGAACAGAGAGCGTTTTCGACAGAGAACACTTTCTCCTTCAACATCTTCTGGTAAACTCTAGAAACAGCATTGTATCAGAATCACTGACAAATTCAAACAAATTTATTATGATGTAATAAATATTGTGGTATGTCAACCTCTGGCCAAGATAACATATAACTTTGATCAACAATTGGCTTAAACTAACTAAAAATTTTATTTTAAAAGTTTAATTTTTAAAATTAGATCAACCGATTTGCTTACTCATTAATTATGGTTTTTTAAGTCTATCAATGGCAGTGACTTTTTTATTTATTTAATCTCCAATACACATAATCAGCCTTCAAAACATGCCTCTCAATTTAATGAGGCGTGCATAAATGTGTAGCCTGACAATCCAACCTCAATTTGACATAACCATCTAATTATTGTGTTACAAATCTGACTTTCATTGCTCAATGAAAATCACACCGGTCATTGTTCTGCATCAGTTGGCTCCATCAGGAAGTCCAAGATACATCCAGTCTTCAACAAGATATAGCATCCACGCAGCACAACATTTACAATTCTATGTACTAGGGGTGTGCGAGTAGTGATTTTTGAGTTCGAGTCGAGTAGTTGGCATTTTTTTCGAGTATCGAGTATTTTAGAGCGAGTATTTACAGAAGGATTTCCTCTTCACCCAAGACAACTGTAAAAGGCAGACACCATCCTAAGCCTATGTTAAGTTTTGCCAGATTCGTAAATATATAGACAATAGACAAGTTCTTTATTCATGTACATAGAGTAACAGAGTTGGAATCAAGATTAAAAATAATATAAGAATATCATTTACTTTACAATATTTCTCATAGAGATATCAATGTTATATGAGTCAGTTATTCCTCCAGTTAGTAAACTCTTCAAGGGAGTAGAACGTTTGTTGTAGGAGCAATTCTTTTAGTTTCATTTTGAAGCACTTTTGTCCACTTGTTCTCTTCGAGGTGTCAGGAAGGATGTTGAAGAGTTTTGATCCTGCATAGCTTGGCTTCTTCTCGGTCAGAGAGAGGTGATGGGCTGGTATGGCATAGTTAGTGGCGTTGCGTGTGTTGTATGAGTGTATCTGTCCAAGCTTTGTAATGTTTTGTGAGACAGTGTAGCAGATCACCTCAGACACATACAGAGATACTACAGTCAATATTTTAAGCTCTTGAAAGGCTTGGCGGCATGTAGCCATTGGGTCCAGACCAGCTAGAGTTCTCACTGCTTTTTTTTTTTTGGAGTATTGTACCGGGTCGTTTGACTGGTGCAGTTTGTTACTGTTCGTCGTGGTTTGCCAGGCTGCCTGAGATCGCTCATGCGCTGCGAGTTGTTTACTTCAATGGCCGTTGGCTCCGACTCTGTCGTTCCTTGTTTCCAGCTTCGGTCTGTCAGGTTGACCTGTCTGGCTACGGCACCTAGACTCTACATGTATTCTGGCTAGAGGCTCATAAACGTAAGTGTTCATTTTTGTATTTTCAAATATCTAATCACCCTTTTGGTGAAAATATTTTGTTTAAATAATAATGATAATCGGGCTTATTTGTTATTTTCAGGGTATTGTTAGATTTGTGTTCTTTGTCTAGATCTGTGTCAACCTAGGTTCGAGCCCATGTGCTCAATGTTAACATTTTACCATTAATTTCTTTATTATATTATTGTTTTAGGTTCCATATTTTGTTTTATGTTCAATGTTAGTTCTATATGATTTTGATTGGGCCTTTTGCAGTTGAAGTTACCGATTTACCATATTTCTGTTCATTGACAATAACATAGTCTATCTGTTAGTCTGATTTTCATTTGTGACATATTGCTTTTCTGTGCCAATAGCCTAAGATTTTCTTTTTTATACTGTTTGGATTCAGAGATTGTTCAAATTGTTGTTAGGACTGGTGGATAAGTTTGTTTGAGTGTTATTTATTTTGTTTGTAGTATTGTTGAAATGAATTTTTACTAGAACGGTACCGTGTTATATATTTTTTTAAATTGTTTAGTTTTAAATATTCACCAAAAGGGGATTATTGTGTTATTTTTACTTTGCTTCTAATTCGGAGCTGCCCAAGGACTCCGGCTTACTCCTTGGCCTCGGTGGAATCATGGGATGTGGGCTAAATTGCCAATTATTTGGTGTTGTCTAAAATTTTTCTAAATTTTTCTTTATTTGTTTTTCTTAAAGTTTTTGTGTCTCTAGTTTTCTGCAGATAGGCACATGTGTTATGTAATTTTGGGTATTTATAGCGTTTGATGTTTATGTGTAAGTAATCTCTTGTTTATTTCTGAGTTTCTTGTGGATTTGCAAGTGTAATTGATTTGGTGGCCTTCTGCCTATTGATATTGTGGCCTTCTGCCTGCCAGTTTTTGCATATTAATTTCTTTTGTATGAATTAGTTTTGCTCAGCTGCCAAGTTGTCATTTGACCCTCCGACTGCCACCCTTGATCCTATCGCCTGACTGGTTTTGAGCCTTCCCCCAGTTGGCACGACTTCCAGTTTTGGTGGGGGATGGGTCTCAGTATTAGCACACGTTTAAGATTTCCAATGGAAGAGTTACCCCAGATCACTAGTCCATACCTGAGGTGCGAGTCAAAAAGTGAAAAATAAGCTGCTTTTTGCTGCGTCCAGGTTACATATGTTTTTAATTCTTTTTAGAGCGTACAGACTGCTGCTGTTTTTTACACAGTTGGTCAACATGTGGTGTCCAAGTTAGTTTGTTGTCAATGATCATTCCTAGGTATTTAGCTTCTTTTTTCAGCTCTAGGTCAGGCAGGCCTTGTACTTCATTGTTGCTTCTTCCCAAATTCAGCTGTTGAGTCTTTTGGTTATTTAAAATAAGACTGTTTTCATGACAGAATTGCTTTGCCATGTCAAGTGACATAAAGGAAGATATTTCAAGATCTGCTATTTGTTTTTTTTGACTACTAAGGATGTGTCGTCAGCGTACATAAAAACCTCACAGTACTCTTGCAAATGTTTTGAGAGATAATTTGTTTGTAGAATGAAGATTACAGGTCCTAGGACTGATCCTTGCGGGACACCACTATTTATTGAAAGCGGTGGTGATCTGGTTTTGAATGTGTTATTTCTTACTGTGTAGGCTAACTCTACTAATTGTGATCTGTCTTTTAGATAGCTTGACATCCACTTTCCAGCAGTCCCTCTGATTCCCATGTTCTCCATTTTCTTCAGTAGAGTTGTGCTCCAGGCAATCTAATGCCTTGCTGAAGTCCTGGAAGAAAGCACTGACAGCACATCCTTCCTCTATTCCATCCAGCACACGTTCAGTTAATTTTATTAGGGCGGTGGTAGTTGATCTACCCTTGAGGAAACCATGCTGTCGGGTTGTCAGGATATTATTAGCCGACAGATGGTTCAATAGTCTGAAGAGAACGATTTTTTTTCAAATACTTTAGATATTGTTGAAAGAAGTGATATAGGGCGATAGTTATCTAATGAGGTGTATGGATTTTTTTAAGTTTAGGGAAGACTTTAGCTAATTTTAGGGCTTTAGGAAAGATCCCTTGGGTGAGGGATTGATTAATAATAAATGTGAGAGGGGGTGCGATTTTTTCTTTGAAGTGTTTTAAAAGTATGGAGGATATTTCATCAATTCCAGATGAGTGCTTGGATTTAAGACAAGATATGGTGGTTTTTACTTCACAGAGTGTTACTGGTGAAAGAATCAGGTCAGGAATATAGTCAGGTTCTTGGTTATTTAATTGCGATCTTTGTTGCTGTAATTGGTCATCAGCCATGAGAGCTTTATCAGCCACTGAGACAAAATAAGAATTGAAATGTTGTGCTATACATCTAAACTGAACACAATAATTTTGATTTGTTTGTAACTGTAACATTTGATAAATAGAACATTTTACTTCCTGCCTTCCGATATTTTTATGTAGTATTGTTTTGTTTAACCTTTTTCCTTTTTTCATAGCTAATATGATGTAAGAAACTAAGAAAGTATATATTTAATTGAAACAACGTGGATTATAAAGATTTAATCTGTTCACTCATATCACAGATCAGATTTTCTATGCAAGGCAATTATACTGTTTCACAGCTGGCCGATATGTTTATCTGGCGGTTCGGTTCCAAGTGTACCGCAAAAACATAGCGAAGCTTGATGGCAGAAGCTGCATTCAACCAAACTGATGCTAAAATTCAGGCGTCATCATCAAATGCAGTCATTTGCTTTCAGAATTACCTCCTCTCAACAAAAAATTGATTGTGTACACGCCAAGAAAAGTGGATCTGTATTCTGTAGGTATTTAATTCAGTAATAGCAAGGTTACAACTAACCGGAAATAAGCTGTTAATTATATAATCAAATTTGAAAATCTGGATGACAAAGACGGTAGTTCAATTGATTGATAATAATAACTAAGCAGGTTTACTAAAATAAATTTTAAAGTTGCTTAGGATGAATTAGTTTTTAATTTATGATCGGTAATGAAATTTGTGCAACTAGAAACTACTTTGATAGATGAGGATACACTGAACAACAGATAAATAATTATTTCATAATGAGAAATTCATGAAAACCTGGCGTAATTGAATGAAAACCACAGATGTAGTCGGCTATTATAATAGGTCTAGCCGATATTGGCAACGAGATGCAGTCTGAAATATCAGCTAAGTGCCAACTTAATTGACACTTATTGACACAGTGAAGATTGTGGGCAGCTAAATTATAAATAAAAACAAGACCTGTGATATGGCTTTGGTTCAATAAAATTATTTTCCGAGTCTCTAAATTCGTCATATTTTGTTTAGAAAATGTCTTCCGCATTGTTTCTCCCTCACTTGGGTTGATTATTTTACAACAGTTTACATCGACATCTATGTCATTGTGAACAGGGAACCGTTCAGTGAGTTTACGAATCAAAATTATCGTACTTTACCACCTTTTACACTCCCAACTGTGTTACATATGCGGCCCCCATAATTGGGCCCTTGGTCTGTTGGGGTCGCAGTTGTTTTTCGCAGGTTTCAATATTTATGTTTTCTTTTGTTTGTTTTGGTTTTTGAATATATCTGTTTGATTACAAATTAATCTTATGTTTAATAATTTAGCTTATGTCTGGTTGTATTTAAACTGTATTTATATTATTGTATTATAAACAAAAATGTATTGTATAATTTGGAGTACTTTATTTAGGCGCATAAGTTATAATTGTGTTTCTTTAGTTATTTAAGTTTTTTTTATTTTTCATCAAATGTGCCTTTTTATTGTGATCAATAATTTTGCCTGTGAAACTAATCTGTACCTGTGAAAACAATAAATACATTTATTATTATTATTACACTACAACCTAGTCAGAAAACCGTTCAACAATTTGACATGAAAAAATATCGTATGCGCAAATGTTACACACAGTTAAGGCGATCTAAGGTGTTTACGGAATAATTAATAGACGTTCGCCACAGATATATATATATATATATATAATTTTTATTTGACGGAAAATAAATCAGTACTGTTGTGTCACACAGTGTCTGACATCGCTGTGTTTAATGTCGCTCAGAATGAATTAGTTTTTAAATTATGATCGGTAAAGAAATATGTGCAACTTGAAACTACTTCAATACATGAGGCTACACTGAACAACAGATAAATAATTATGTCATAACGGGAAATTCATTAAACATGGTGTAATCGAATGAAAACCATAGACGTAGTCGGCTAATATAATAGGTCTAGCTGATATTGGCACGAGATGCAGTCTGAAATATCAGCTAAGTGCCAACTAGTGATACAGTGAAGATTTTGAGCAGCTAAACTATAAACTTATGAATAAAAAACAAGACGTTTGATAAGGCTTCGTTTCAATAAAAATAATTTCTGAATCTCTAAATTTGTCGTATTTTGTTTAGAAAAGGTGTTCCAACATGTTTCTCCCTCACTTTGGTTAATTCGTGATTGTTTTACAGTTTACATCGACGTCAATGTGAACAGGGGACCGTTCAGTGAATTTACGAATCAAAATTATCGTACTTTACCATCTTTTACACTCCAACTGTGTTATTGTCTAACCTAGTCAGAAAACCGTTCAACAATTTTACAGGAAAAAATATCGTTTGCGCAAATGTTACACACAGTTATGGCGATCTAAGGTGTTTACGGAATAATTAATAGACGTTCGCCACAGATATATATATATATATCTAATTTTTATTTGACGGAAAATAAATCAGTACTGTTGTGTCACATGCTGCTAGAACGTCATTAGCATATTTTATATGATACGATACAGTATTTTCTTACGTCAACCATTCGACGATTCCCTGCTCAGATTAAAAAACAAAATAGACCTCAATCGACTCGCAAGAAATACACGATAATTTCAGTTCCGAAAATGAGCTGAACGGTTCCTTGCACGTACGTACACCAAAAGCGAGATGGACTTTCGCCTAGGGGAAATTTGATTCTTGGGATGTAAAGTGATCCGTTCTCTGGACCCTTTTGATTGAGCGATATTGATATGAACGAAAATATGCATAATTTCCATGGTGTGTACAGACCATTAGATTTGTTTCGGTAACAGGTCTTTTTGAGTATCTGGAACTGGATCTCTCGTCCCCTTTCTTGGGTCATAAAGACACTAACCAGCACTTCTGTTTTATTCACGCTATTTTAGGTTAGGTTACAATTGACTAGTAGACTCGGACAACCAACATGTGTGATCGCTTCTAAGGTAACTATTTGCTGTGATCGCTACCTTCGCAGCTTTGTTGATCACTTTGAATTGAACTAATTCAAACAATGAACAAACATAATGAACAAACTCGTTCACTACGTCGACTAGTTTATTTGACTGTTGTCGTGTACTACCTATTCTTAGGCGTATTGTTTAGTTCATAATTACGCGTACCAAACTGATAACGTATGATTAAGGGTAAAATAAAACACACTTTATTATTCATAACTTATAAAACTGTTTAATCTTAAAACTAAATTAAGATGTATATCTGATATTTCGTGAAATACTCGATCGAACTTCAAGTAGTTTCGGAAACTTCGAGCCGAGTTCGAGTAGTAAAATACTCGATCAAATACTCAAAGTTTGGAGTACTCGCATACCCCTACTATGTGCCTAACAATCCTATGTACAAAATTTTATAAAATTAAGAGAAAATACTATGGAAATTCCAAAATATTGAGAGTAAAATAAAAAGATTCATATACTTTTCAATCAAACTTTTAACAACTGTCAGTCACAAGACTAAGCTAGCCACCGTGAACATCGGATACTGACATACTTTAAGAAACACTGATATTTTAACAAAATAGTTGTACAAAGCTAATTAATTTTCAAATGTATTTTACTATTCTCAAGAAGTGCATGGAAAAATGTTCCAGTGCAAATGTTGACTAACATCACCTTTTCTTTCTAGATTCTACTGTATGTCACGTAAAAGGCTATTTAACCATTGACTATAGAAACATAAATACTGCCCACTCTTATGGTCACTAAAAGCCGGGATTTCTGTTTGGTGAAATTAGTTCTGTTAGGTATTTCACAGGTAGCACCAGAGTTATCCTTCTCATTATTTCTCTTCATCCCTCTGTCCCTCTCCAGCACATGCTGAAATGACCAATACCTGAGATAATAGTACACCAAATAGTCATCCGAGCGCTAAATTGAAACAAATTGCCGTTAGATAGCAGCAGATATGAGCGTCTACAGCAATTGCATTAGCTTGGGCAGTCTATTCTATAATCAATGATTTAACCCTTGCTGATCAAACACTTACTGGTTGCAGTGCAGCGTTTATTTCTAGCAAACTGACACAGAACTTTTTTGAATTTTCTGCATTGCACAGAAATGTGATGATTCTCCTGATATGTCATTCTGGTGCTAATACTTTTTGGAATAAACTATGTTGTTTTATGTGTTATACTATAAAAAAAAGCTACTAGTGTGGGTAAGTAGGCCGGAGCAGTAGCATTACAGCCTGGAGTTATATGGCTGACATATTTTCGTCCCATTTCTACCCAACTAACAGTGATGCATTTCAACCTTTGAATAAATGTTGGAGATATCATTTTTTAACATTGCTTTAATACGTATCTCGTTATATAAATGCCAAATGCACATAATTTATATATGCCAAATGCATATATAAATGCCAAATGCCATAACACATAATTTAATCACTTTACAATTTACCTCTGCAAGAATAGATGGTGCCAAGTATAGAGCAGGATTGATTGGCAGACAGTTGAAAGACTGCTTACTCACAGAATCCAACCTGGTCATTGCAAGGCGAGCTGGCTGCTTCAGTATGCTCTAAATCATTGTAAGAAGAAAAGATTAGTACACCAATACTAATAATGATTAATAACACAGTAAATAGCTTACAGGTAACAGACATATCTAAAATACCTAAAGCGCAGTCTTGTAGACAACAGATTTTAAATGACCCTACAAAAAAAGTCCAAGGGGGTTAGAGGGTTACTGAGAAGTTATTGAATTGGCCCAATCATTTTAATATACCTAATTTCAATTCAATATATGAGTAATTTCAACAAATTAACATTTGCCACACATTTTAGCAGCAGTACACTCTATTTGTGATATACCACGCCTTCACTATTGCTATCTCAACTAACAAACAAATGAAATAATAAAATAACTTCATATAAGAGACAAAGTTCGGTAATAAGTCTCTCTACCCCTCAACTTGTCACAAAACAATGATGTACAGGTACCTCTAAACACGATTTTACAACACACAAATGAGTGGAAACATTTAATTTTATATACTGTTAGTGGATAAATACATAGCAAATCAAGGATAATCCTAGAACAGGCTTAAGCAGCTGGTATCATAACTAGAATCTACATTTTCCGGTGACAACCGCATCAAGGTGCTATCTACAATATTTACAAGATAACCAAACGTTCTCAAGACTCTCATAGTGGTCTCAGAGAAACTACTGAGGATGCCACATCACAGTATGGGCAAAACATCTGGTTATCTTGTAAATATTGTAGATAGTACCTTGACGCGGTTGTCAGCGGAAAATTTAGATTCTAGTTAAAGCAAGGATAGTTTGATAGTACCTCATATTCACGAATATACTTCAGGAGAGTCCGGTGAGTTTTTTCAACTGTCTCCTTGACAGCCCAGTAATTAATGTCATTCCACCTTGCAATCTTGACAAAGTCACGCAACTTCTTCTCGACAGGAAGGCTCAACTCTTTGACTCGATGAGTGATTATTTGATTAAACTGGGAGTAATACTTGTGAACATTCCATAGCACCTGGCTTTGCAGCTCTAAAACAAATTGGTAGCAGCATTATCTTTGAAATCTACACTAAAGTTACATTATATTATAGTAAATAAAAGAACAATTTAGGAATGACATACTCAGGTGACTATTTATTGCGTGGCAGTGAAAAGTGTACAGCAGGGTGAGTCTAGTTTGGTATTCTGCCAAGTTGCTCTCTTCCATGAATTGATTCAATACTGAAGCCAGTTTTCCAGCATCAAGATCATTTTCCTCCTTCAGAAGACTGTAAAGATGGAACCACCACTTGCTGACTGCACTTTCACTTAACCTGTAACCCCAAATTAAATCATCAAATTGATTGGCACTTGTTGAAAAGCTATCTAATTGAATTTGTTCTCTATTAGTACAAAAGATATAGGCATTTCATGTTCCAAAACTATTAGTTTCTATCATTAGTAAAAACAAAAATTTATCAGATTTATGTTTAGAACTGTAATAGTAGTTGACTGACATAATAGATTTTTTTAATGGTTACTGATATTTGAGATCTTCAATACTTCAAGTGTTGAAGTATTTAACTTCAACACTTGAAATTCAAGTATTACATTTCAAAACAAAATAAAAAACTCTATATTTTGACAGGTTAGGAAATTACAACAAACTCTTATAAAAATTTCAAATCCAAAAGGAGCTTTTAAAACAGATCTAGGGTTAATAGCAAATGGGCTTATTACTAGTTTAAATTATATTGTAATTATAAATGTATATGTTTATCTTCCTGGTATCTTCATTCAAATGTTTTATAATCCAAACGAGGAATTAAAAAAAATCATGTCACCTAAGCCTGGCGGACTCAAGACATCCCTTCCATTGTGTAAGTTCCAGCCGTCGCCAGTCCAGAATCAGTTGAGTAACACTAGCAGAATGGGGACCCAGTGTCACTCCTGCATGGGCATTTTCCTCCCACTCCTTCAGTTTGGTCAGCAAAAGTTCCATACCCACCAAGAATCGGGATACAGGGCTGTGGGATGGGAATTCCAAAATACGATTTACCACCAACATGATCTGTACAAGAATAAAATTCTCACTGCACAGGTTGTTAAATAAACAAAGGTCTTTAGCCATATTTTTTTACTAAAACCCATAATAACATTGTGTTTTATATGTTTTTCTTTAAATCTAAATACTTTTAATTGTAAACATCTTTTTAAATATAATAAAATATTAAAATTTTGTCTATATACATACTTTACACTCACAAGTTTGTAAAAAGTGTACTCTGTTGAGTTACTCAACTGCAACACCATATATTTTTTGTAAAAGTACTGCTCATCCAATTCCAAAACATAAAACAAGTTTTTCTATAAAAAAATATTCTATACAGTGGTATCAGATTCTTCAACTCACTTCCGTATGATCCTAGGACTACTGGTTGCTGGTCTTTAGGTAAGACGTTAAAGAAGCATTAAAAAGATAAGCATTATTACATCATTAGGGATTATCTGTCATGCCAGGTGGTCATATTTATATAATAAGTAGTGAA
>JAQJVL010000212.1:324376-363308 GCA_035578905.1 Stictocephala bisonia | reverse complement strand
CCTCTACAAGAAAAAACCAACATATATAGGCTGCAAGCTGAAAAACCTCCTTCCAGAACACATACGGACCCTAACTGGAAATAGACTGAAGAACTCACTTCGAGAATTCTTGCTGGACAACCCAGTATACACTGTGGAGGAGTTCCTAGAAATCGTGAACAACAGATCTCACTGACACTATAATTTATTATTGACAAATTACTGTTCTTGATTGTTCATATAATATAAATAAATAAAATAAATAAAAATATTTAAACTCCTGTACAAGACAACTCAAATAAGCTGATAAAATAATTTTGTTTAGTTTACTTTCAACTCTTAGCCACAAACAGCCAATTTCATTTATACCAGTGTGCTTTTGGACATTTATCTAATGAAATGTTCCTCTTCACCTAAAGATAGCTAGTATTTTAACCTCCTGTCATTTCCTTTTTTCACTAAAAGAAATATTTGAGTAGAAGTAAAACTTAAGGCCAACAATACTAAAGGGAAGGATGAATACTTGTTGCATCTAATTTATAATTTTCCAATTTATTTCTAGTTCTAATTCAAAATTCATTTTCAAATTATATACATTTATATTGGCACTATCATTTTTAGTAAACTGTCATGATGAGTCATATACGCCTAAATAATGGTTACTAAATTCAAAACTGAACATGAATTTAATAAAAAAATTTCGTTAAATATACGTTCATTTGGCCACAATTAAATGGTTAAGTAAACATAAGTTAATAGTTTCTGGACTTAGATTAGAGCCTTACATGTCAATATAGTGATAAGTTATTTCTTAGAGATAATTTTTATAGACATTTATATTAATGTCCTATAATTCCAGGCATTACAAGCAAAAAACACAGAATGTTAACATAACAAACACATACTTGTTTATGTAATAACTGCTCTCTTCTAGCTCCTTTCGTGCTCGTTCCTGTTCCTGCCACTGCCAAGCTCTTACAAGATGGTCCAGGATACCGCAGACAACAGACCAGTCTCTCTCCTCTCCAGCCCATCCTCGCACAGTCACCACATTCAACAGTTCTTCAAGACTGCATTTAGCTAGCCTGCATGGTAGTTCATGGTATATTTTTTAATTATTGTAGTTCATGGTATATTTTTTAATTATTGACACTTTTGGATAACTATACTGTTTTTAAATAATCATGGCTCATTTTTTTTTTCTAAAATTCATTCACAAGTTCACATGGGCCTGTAGGCCTGTGTGTGAACTTTATTCAACAAATGAAGTACCAACTGTTAGCTCAGTTGGGGATTCAAATCAAATCAAATCAAAATATCTTTATTCGTATTTGTACATTGCATACATTGAATAGTGTCATACATATACGTGCTGTACAGTAGTACATTGAAAATCATAAATAAAACATTGATTGACTTAACTAATAATCTTAACTTAATTAATTAATGAAATATAGTTCCCTTTCTTTAAATCATAAAATTCCTGAAATGAATAAAATACATTATTACATAAATAGTTTTTTAGCTGTGTTTTAAATTTTTTCTCATCATTTACATCTCTAATGTGTTTGGGAAGGTACTTAAGTAGCTTTATGCCTGAACAGGATGTCTTTTTATTGAAGTATTCCAGGTTATAGTGAGGTAATACAATTTCGTTCTTATTCCTTGTATTATATGAGTGAGTTTGACTATGTGTCCTAAAGCTATTCCTATTTTTTCTTAACAAACATTATACATTCAAAAATATATAGGCTATGCACAGTTAAAATATTAAATTCCCTAAAATACTGTCTCACAGAATCATCAAAGTTTAGGTTAAACATTGTTCTAAGGGCTTTTTTTGAAGAGTTAAAATTTTATTAAAATTAAGTTGTGAGGTACTTCCATATATACTGATACCATAGGCGATGTGGGATTGGACATGAGCGTAAAATATAATTTTCAGTACTGTTAAGCTGCAGAAATAAGTCATTTGTTTTAATGCATGTATCCCTGAATTTATTTTATTAATTGCACAGTTAACATGCAAATCCCAACTCAAATTTTCATCAAAGTATAAACCTAAAAATGTTGTGTTTTTAATTTGAGCAAAACTTTCATTACCAACAAACATGTATGGACGTACAGTATTTCGGTTCTGTTTTGTTTTAAATGAAATAAAATTTGTTTCTTCTACATTTAACATTAGTTGATTCTATTTAAAAAAATTATTTATATTATGTAATTAAATTTGTGAGTTTAATTCAAGTTCCTTTTCGGATTTTGCTGATATTAAAAGGTTCGAGTCATCTGCATACAGGCAGATTTGACTATTTATATCCTTGTGTTTTGTAAGGACCTTTGGCATGCCAATCATGTAACACACGTGAGGCACGATTCAAACGTGAGCTTTGTTGGCCGAGCGGCCCAAGGCGTGAGGACTTTGAGCTTGGGTTAGACATAGCAGCACTGGTTGGAATCTAGCCTAGACTGGAAGATTTATCAGTAATATTAACCTTCTACTGTACTGCTTCCCCCTTACTCTGTCTGAATAAGTTCCTCGCACAGATCAATAGTCTATGAGGAATGGGCAGAGTAAGGGTTAGATGATCAGCCTCTCCAAAAAAAAAAAGAAAAAAAAAAAAAAAAAAAAAAAAAAACTTTCCAGTAAAAATCTTATTGGCTGAGCCATCATGCCTTTAAAATTAACCAATTTATTTTGCCAGTAAATAAAATTCTTAATAACAATTTATAAACAGATCTAGACATTCATATGATTGTGAATGAAACTTGAGTCTTGATTCTCCCAAAATTTGACTAAATAATAACATAACTAACTGCATTGTTATAAAAAAGTTGAGTAAATAAATCACAAATCAACATATGAATATTAATTTTTAAATAATTCATAAAAATTGAAACAAAAAGAACGTTGTATACAGTACGTACGTGGTAAACTTGAGACAGGGGCAAAAAAACAAGAGTTTATGAATATGTGTTCTTTTCTTTTTTACTATATTTTATGGTTTTGAATGTGTATTTTGACTCCAGTTTACCAATTATGCTGCTATTTTTCTTTACACCAGCGACATGAATGAATAAATTAATTTATTAAAAACATTTCAGTGGTACAATCATGGAAAAAAACTAGAAATAGAAGTGACCACTTCATTTAGTAGTGAGGTCAGTTGTAGTAATAAATAATATACATTAATTAATGGACTAACGGTAAAAAAATAACGAGTAGAACACTTCATAAATAATTTACTGTCTATTTGATTCTATTATCATTTCTTACAGTAGGCAAGAAAATTAATTGAATGCTACAAATATTGTCGGTCTTTTTAAATTAACTAATTTAATTCCTGTTATCAGTATTTTTTACGTGAATGAAAATTATCTAATAAGCAGCTAATTCTTTAATTATCAATTTTAAATTGACTGTGCATCACAGCAAAAAATTCTTAATATTGCTAAACTATGAGCATGAATTCCTGGTAAAAAATACATGTTCACACTTTTTATTGTACCAAAATGTATTATTATCATTATATTTTCAATTAACATTGCTCACACCTGAATATCTCATTGGAAGAAGTCTCTCCTTCCTTCAGCTTGGGAGTGACTATTGCTTTGATAAGTTCAAGAGTGTGTGTGCTAGTGCAGACGTCCACCAACTCCTGGGCTGCAGAACAATCTGGCAGAGGGAAACGAATGATAGTTTTCAACAGAGACTCCACATCCAGATTTTCATTGAAACTCACTTTCTTAGCAGCTCCAATCATCAGAGACAGACCGTGACTTATCTAAATCAAACAAACTCCTCTGTTCTTATAAAGTGATTAAAACATGCAGCTTTTAGCTCCAATTCTAATTTCTTAATTTGTCATAAAAACTTACTTCCAAGTATTGACAATGTCATTTTTCAGCATGCACATATTAAGTCAAAGAGACTTCTATTTAGAATAATAGAATATAACTAAGTGATTAAAAAAATAAACATTACTTAAAATGTTTGATAAAAAAGGAATACATTGCAACTATCAGGATTTTTTAGCCTATTGTTAGTTGTAATTAACCCTTTCCGCTCATGTCGGACGCTGTCGACATTGTAATTTAGCCGTTCCACTCATATGTTGGACGCTGTCCGACACGGCAATGACGCAAGTTTCATTTGGTTGTTTGGTTATCGATGTTCCCAATTCGTGCTATCACGCGAAAACCATATGAACTACAATCGGTCATCATGAGAACTGAAATGTCATGTAATGTTATTCTTCCTGTTTATTTTAACCTTCAGTTTGATGTTTCGTTAGTTGACACTTGACAGTAGTGTAAAAATGTTGGCTCATAGTATTCCAAATCTTACGGATGCTGAAGTAATATAACAATTACAACTATATTCATCAGATGGTGAATCAAGTGAAGATGAAGGTGTTAGTAATGATGAAATAACTCTTCCATCATTAGAAAATATCTAAGAAAGTGACAGTGTTGTACAAGTAGGCCAAACTGTAAATAGTGGTGATGGTAATATATAATATTTGAACGATATCATACCATGTTACAAAAAAAATTTTAGTTAACTTTTGTTTTCTTTCCATTCTATCACATAAAATATATATTTAAGTGTTTAAATTCATTTTATAACATTTCAATTATTGCATAAACCTAAGAAATACTGAACCGCTTCCTACTACCGAAAATATGTCATAATATTACGATCTGAGGGGGCAAACAGGTAAAAAAATAATCGAGTGGAAAGGATTAAGTCTCCAATATGTTATAAATTGTTTGACAAAAAAATCTATTGTTATCTGTAATTTTAAATAAATCTAGTTTTTCACATAAATCAATGCCTGTGACAGCTACATACGAGGTATAGTCAAAAAGTTCCCAGAATTGGTTGAAATATGTTTGTTGGACAAAGATTAAATCTTACAAACCTATATTCCTTCAAAATACTTTTCTCCTAAAACAATACACTTGGCCCTACGACCACACAGACGGTCAAAACACTTTTGACACTTATTTTTTTAAATGTATTTTCATACTTTTATCACAATTTTACTGACAGCTTTAGCACCTGCAAATCAATTTCCTTTTATTAATGTTTTTACTGTGCGAACAGTAAGAAATCGGCCAGCATGAAGTCAAGCGAATATCTGAGGATGTTCTAACGTGGTAACGCGGTGCTTGACTAGGTAGTTACATACTAACAAGAATCAATGTGCAGGGGTATCGTCATGCAGCAAAATCCAATTGTTTTCAGCTCATTTTTTAGGCTGTTTCCTCCTAATAGCATCTCATAAGAACCTAAGAACTTTTGTGTGGAAAAATTTACCTTATATGCAATACCATCAATTAATCGTTATTCTTCAGTTTGCATGGACAGTTTGGGGAACTCACTCAATGTTGTCATCTGTGGTTATAGTCGAAGAGCATCCACTACGAGAGTCATCTTCAATGTTTATGCGACGTTTGTGCCTTTTGTAAAATTGGCTTTTCTTCATTGCCTTAATTCTGTTTGCTTGATTGACATTTTAAGTGTTTCACAAGATGACTTTTGAAGTAAAAAATAAAATTTAAAGTTTTTTTAGCTGTTCATTAAATAAATTTTAAAAATGTGACAATTTAAAACACGCAAATACATGAAAAGAGCTCTCCACTGAGGAATGGCGGCTGGGCGACACTCGTGCTACCTATATCCCTTCTCCAGGAGTAGTATTAACTGATAGACGACAAAATTCCCACCGGCAACCACAGTGTGTGTCTCTGGACATCAATCTCAGGAACCTTTTGACTGTACCTCGTATATACGAGGTACGTCCAGAAAGTAAGTTCCGTTTCCATTTATATCCGCTGCAGCGCTGCGATCGCAGTTCCGCGCATGCGCGGCAGACGCTCTGTATCAAGGAGAAGAAACGTGCGCCATTTTGAGATCGCTGTCAGTCTCTTACGCTTTGTTGTGCTTGTTTAAAATGTCGGTGTTGATCGAAAATCCCGCCGCTTGTGAAATCAGATCTGTGATTCGTTTTCTGAATGTTAAGAAAGTGAAACCGATTGACATTTATCGGCAAGGTCAAACAATCAATGCAGAAGTTTACTGCGAGACACTGAGGAAATTGCGCCGCGCAATACAGAATAAGCGCCGAGGATTTCTGTCCAAAGGTGTTGTTTTTCTTCATGACAATGCACGACCACTCACTGCAAATGTGACGAAAAACCTCATACAGGGATTTGGCTGGGACGTGTTTGACCATCCTCCGTACAGCCCTGACCTCGCTCCTAGCGACTTTCATCTGTTCTTACATCTGAAGTCTTTCCTTGGCGGTCAACACTTCAACGATGACGAAGAGCTGAAAGAAAATGTTTCCAAATGGTTGAAGACACAGGCGGCAACCTTCTATGAAGAAGGCATAGAAAAACTTGTGCCACGCTATGACAAATGCCTGCAAAATTTCGGCAGTTATGTAGAAAAATAGTTTAAGAGTTGTAGATTTTAGTGCAATAAATATTTTTTCTGTATCTGTAGACAAATTATTTTTATTACCAAACGGAACTTACTTTCTGGACGTACCTCGTATACAATTCCAATATATCAACTAACAAATGTTTTAGGGATTAGAATAACTCCTGTCCAAGAGTATCTGTGAGATATCGGCCACATTAACTAGTTAAGCCTAACGAAACAATTTACAGATTAAAATAGCTCAACAGAAATTCTTGTTTGTACAGTATATGTCATTATTTTTTTGGTGTGAAAGTTTAATATTTTTGACTGCTATTTTAAATCATACATGGTAGTTTGTATATTATATTATTGTGTAATATACCCTTCTCCAGTTTCTGGGTGTTTACTTTAACTAAAATTTAAGAACTCAAGAGACTGTAAAAGCAAGGTAGTTTAAAAACTATTTTAGCCAAGATATTGCCATAAGCGGGATTACTTTCTCAATTATCGGTCAATATTCCATGTAAAAAAATAAAGTAATATTGAGTATTATTAGTCATCACTCAACTGCCTTTTCTTTTTTTTCAAAAAAATGTAGATGGCAGCATTTTAGACATGTTTATATGTTTCACAAGACTTAACATTTCAAAATGCTTTTTTCACTCTAAACTCAAATCAAGGATTTTATCTTTCCAATCTGAAACTCAACATCAATCAACAGGAATTTTTCCTTTTATGGTCAATGAGTGTAATCAGGTGACCAAGTTCATTATCAATACTTATTGTTTAAATGTATTTACAACCAAATTAGAAATGTCTGTTGGTACAAGCACTATTAAGGATTGAAGAAACATTGATTTTCTTATCTTTTAGACAACTCTGGCAATTAATCATAAATATAGGTAACGCATGCTCAGCAGTAATTTTCTTTATGTTCGTCTTATTATAACCTGTAAATTTAAAATCAGATCCAATTTATAATTAGGGCTTGAGTGTTTATTTACAGATCTGAAGAACTTGCCTCGCTGAGCTGTCAGTCTGCACAATGCACTTCAAACTTGGCTAAAAGAAGGCCTAGGTGATAATTCCTTGCTTCATTCCTGCTCTAAGATTGTCTGTAGAGTGTTCAGTTTCCTCCTGCAGTCAATGTTAAGTTTTCGTATTGTCTCTGCTTAATTTAAATGGACAGTAATATATTTTAAAAAGTATTTAATTTTAACAGTTAATTTACCTGAGTTATGGCAGACACAATGGGAACAACCACATCTGGATACCAAGTGTAGTATTTGTTGTTAAAGTTATCCACAGAGGAACGAAGAGAGGCCTGTAGAGAATGAGCACGGGCGATTGCCTCCAGCATCTTCTTTTTATCAATAGTTACTGATTCTACAGCTTCGCTGGTGATTATACAGGCTCTTAGTGAACTGGCAACAGTCTCGACTCTCTGTCCAGGATTTACTATCACTGCCATAAATTGCTGAATCTCCTAAAAATATATATTATGTAATAAAATGTTGCTCATTTTTTTAATGATTTGAATTAATTCTTATTTCTGATAAATAAAAACAATGACAAATCTACAATTCTAATCATGTTAAGTGTAATAAAGAAACATTAAAAAGTATTGTATGCTTTCATAAAGCAAACAAAAACAAACAAAATACTTGATCATCTTTCTCACGGCCTATTCTCTGGTTTCTAAGGCTCGATTCTTGTTTATAGTTCTCGTTAAACTTAATACTCAGTCTTCTTCACTTTTTTGTCTATTTGCGACAGTGGCATTTTTAACAATTTAAAAACCTTGTTATGGGACAACGGTCCAAACCCATCAAGCAAATTTTGAGTGGACCTTCCGGGATTTGACTTTTTTCCGTCAGACTGCATCCTCTGCATATAAAGCAGAAGTGCTAACCACTAAGCTAGCAAGAGCTGATCACTTTCAAATTTTATTTCAGAATGACTGGAATCCTACCAATGAATAAAAAGCTAAGCTTAAACACTTATAATGCCAGGTAATCTTTGAGGCTGTATACAATTTAGAGTATTGGCTTGTAAGTTCAGTCTAGAACTTCATTGAAATCACCATGTCCTGGTTTGCCAAAACTGCAGATTTGCAATCAGGTGATGTGTTAGGGTCATGGCAGTTCATTGATTCCCAAAGTTCATGGAGTTCGTGTGACACTTTCAAGGCGGCCAACACACTTCGGGATACGTCACCCTGGTTGGCCAATTGGAGATCTTCCACATTGGATCATCTCTTAAAAATCTAAAAAAAATATAATTTCTACATAACAATATATAATTTAAATATCTTAATCAATATGTCAAGCTCATCTCACTATAAACCTGAATTTTTATTTCACTGTTAAATGATTTGTAAAATTCTTATTCTTATTCTTATATATGAGACGCCGACCAACGTTGTTGGTATTTGTGCTCTAATATTTGTGTCTGGTGATTGATTTAAAATTTATTGTAATTTAAAATAACTTTAATTTTTAAAATAAATAATTTTTGTACAGAAATGGGATCCTGTATTCTTTCATTATTGCCAAGTGAGAACAATCTAGTAGAATTTAGAATAATAGTAACATAATTTATAATCACAACCGGTATTCAAAGATACAAATGTTATATGTTGGAGATCATTTAAAGTTATCTTAGGGCATTCTAATATACTCGTTTAACAGGACAGGAATTATTTAAGTATTTTGAGCTGTCAACTTACATTGTACAGGCTTGAATAAAGGTTAGGTTGTGGGCGCACAGCGACAAATTTCCTCAGACTATCTTCTTTGGTTTCCAGGAATTCGATTCTTTTGGAGAAAGCCCCTGCTAGGGGAAATTGAAAGCTCCCCAAAAAGAGTCCTTGCACTTGCTCTACTGCCAAGCTCTTCTCTAAATCCTCTCTCTATATGGTGTTCAAAATAAAAACGTTTATCATGAGCAATGGTTAATAATTAAAAATAATAAACCATGATTACTATTGATCTTAATGTAAATATAAATTATTATATTATAGAAAAAATATTGTTTCAACCCAATCATTAGCAATAGTAAATCTTGCATGTTTTCTTTTTTTTTACATACAAGAAAAAATTCACTCAAAAGAACCCTGGGACTTTGTTGACTACAAAGGGCGAAGCAAATGCCAAAGAAATACATATTTTGTTACTAATTTAGTTATCCAAGTACAACAAAATATATGTACATTAGACATATACTTTGTTATATTTAAGTTAGATTGTATTCATTTCTTTGAACAGAAAAAGAGTTTTACGTTTATTAATATTTTAAGTTTTTTTACAGTACAATTTTGTTTTAGTTTAAATGTCTTTTTTTTAATTCTAAATTATAGTTTGAGCAAATCTATAGAAATTTTAGTTTTAGTATGCAATCAAGTTAATTATTAGAGCAGTTAGGCATATTCCTCGCAGTAAGCTGCACATCACAAGTCCTATCCTGTCATGTTATTGTAAATATTAGAGCAGTTAGGCATATTCCTGCAGTAAGCTGCACATCACAAGTCCTATCCTGTCATGTTATTGTAAATATTAGAGCAGTTAGGCATATTCCTCGCAGTAAGCTGCACATCACAAGTCCTATCCTGTCATGTTATTGTAAATATTAGAGTAGTTAGGCATATTCCTCGCAGTAAGCTGCACATCAAAGTCCTATCCTGTCATGTTATTGTAAATATTAGAGCAGTTAGGCATATTCCTCGCAGTAAGCTGCACATCACAAGTCCTATCCTGTCATGTTATTGTAAATATTTTGTTCTTTTATTTTCACTAACCAATAATGTAGAATCAATATCTGAGATAACTGACTCTATAACGGATTTATGGGAAGAGTAGATCATTCTGGTCAGATGTTATATGTTAACTTGTGACGAGCATAGGACTGCAAAATATTGGAAGAATGTATGTTCAATATTTTTAGCAGAATGATTTTGAATTTGTGCTTTATTTACAAAGGAAATATTATTGGTAAGACCTTGACTAGACTGGCAGTCACTTCCTAAATAATTCAAAACTTGAAAGAGAAATGGCTCGCAGAAAAAATCCCAGCAACCTAAGGCAGGATGGCTAGGAAGTAATGTGGAACCACATCAACCTTGCTTGGCCTAATCCTATTGCCAGACAAAAAGGAAAGAAACTGTTGTGTATGCACTCCAGACAGCCAGGCAACTGGAAGCAAAAGAAAAACTCCAGGACAATTTGTGAAAAGTGCAACAAAGGAGTCCATTGTATGTGCTTTAGACGTCACACTTGTTGAACTTGTCATGACATAAAATAACAATTTAGAATGGGGTTTTAATTGTTTGTACATAGTTCCGTAAATCTTTTAGTGTTAGCTTTTACAATTTGACATTCTGACTCATAAGTGTGATTCCTATGTGTTATTTATAAATTTTTTACATTTTGTGTAATACTTGTACAAATAAAGAAAAAAATATGATTTTGTAATGTCCCACAAAAAGCCAGATTTTTCAAAATCAGACTTTGGTATTTGCTATGCATGTTAGAAATTACATTTCCTTTCAAATAAACTCACTCTAATACCTCTAGTATTTTTTTATATGATACAAATAGTTTCAAAATAAAAAATTTTTAAATATTTAATTTTTTCAACATTTAAAATTTAAACCAAAGTTGAATTTCACAAAAAATGTACTTCATAAAATAACTGTGCCAAACATATAAAAAAAAAACAAAAATTAATGATGAAATTTCACTAAAAAATAACAAACTTACAATAAATAAATAAAACTATGCTCTTTTACAACCTTCCCTCCCCCACATTCTTCCATATTAAGAGATAAATACTCGGCAACAAAGGGTTAGTTAATATAAGACAATAGAAATTACACATTAAGTATAACGAGTTAAAAAATGCTTTTGCGTTGAACCAGATACTTTAAGTATAAGTATGATTATTACAACCAGCAATTACCAACAAGCAACTACCAACAACAACTACCAACCATCAAATAATTTTTGTAAATGCTTTTGTAATACTGTAAACTACTTTTTTTTTAAATACGTTTGCAAATATTTTTGTAAATAATTTTTGTAAAAATTGTCTGCACAACAGATTTAAATGCAATTTTAACATTTTTGTAAAGATATGTTAAATTAGTTATCGGCACATGACAAGTGGTTGTATAGGTTAAAATAATAAATTTACAGTAAAACCATTTATTGTTCATACTCATTGTAAAATAAATAAATAAAATTTTATTGCCTTTGTACAAATTAATTACAGAGATAATTCAAAAATATTTATATTTACTAATGTAATGTATATTTTGTATAGAAAAAGGTTACATACCTTTTTATTTTAATAATACAATATCAAGATCTTCAAAACGACACCTAGTGTGCTGAAATTCAAGTAGATAAAATGGAATATAGATGAATTTATGAGGATACAAAGTATGTAAACTTTTTTTGTAAATCAAAACTAATAACGAATTAAAATGTTATGCCTGTTCAAAAATAAAGCAAAAGGGCCAATAGAAATATGTTGACTTACCTCTTCTTGGCAATACTGGACCTTGAGTGTCCTTTTCTGTACTGGGTCGACAGAGTCCTGGTGTGAGAACAACCTCACCTGTGCCAAACCTAGATGGATCCAGGCCAGCCCTACCAGCAGCAATCTCACATTTTCTTTAACAAATCCAACTCCTCAATGCAGTACCATGACAAGAAGTATATTTTGTAAGCTTATTAGAGTGTTTAGTGTTAAACTGTTTGATGCTGAGAAACCAGAATCAAATCAAAAATAGTCTGACAAGAAATATTTGCTACCACTAAAACCTTTCCGTGTTTCTTCATTTTGTGGAAGCGAATCATTAACATTTAGGGAAAGTGTAAATATAATATTCTATGACTACTAATTTGTTCGAACCCAGGTAACTCTCTGATCTATGGCAAATTAAAGGAAGAGAAAGAAAAGCTACCTTGACTTACATTTTTACTGTATATGCATTGATGTGCCTTGATTTGTTTATAATTGCCGACCATTGATTGGAAATGAAAAACAAAATATGTGTCAGTTTTAGTGATAAATTAAAAATAAATACACTAGTTTGTAAAAAAAAATGATTACGTTTTGGTATGCCATTAAGTAAAAAGTTTCTTTTTGTACGGTGTGTCTTTTAAGCAGTACTTTTGATCACTCGTCCATCATTTTATTTTAGTAAACAAATGTATCTATGAACAAAGGCGAGCTAGCCCTAGGTTTTGTATAGTCCTGATCTTTTAAAATTTATTTAATGGTAATAAAAATTATTAAATGAGTAATGAAATTACCCATATTTTCATGATAAAACAAAGTGAAACGTTCATGATAACAACACAGTTGTACGCTTATCTCTATTACAATCCATAAACCTTTTCATAAAGTAAAACTACTGTTTTAAAAACAATAAAAAAAATACCTTGTTAATAATAATACCTATTCCAATGAAACAATACATTTTTGTGTATGAATAGTTCACAAAAAAGAACTTAAATATATTTTTGTATTAAAACTTTACCAAAAAAAATTAGAATAAAGACTATAACTAAAGCTTTAAATCATGCATTTTTTTGTCTGGAACTTTAGTTCATCCTTTCCTGAACAAATAGCACTGTTTTCTTATTTCACTGTAACTTACAATGAACTCAATCTAAATATTTTCATCATACACAGCACACAGTTGACATTAAATGTATGCTAATTCCAAGTTTATTCACAGAAAATTACCATCCTTACTTCAATGCAATCAAGATTTTAAATAACAGCTGCCTTTATGAATTACAGTCACAGCAAACAGCTGTGCAGTATTCATTCAGCTACTCGCTCCTTTTTGCCTCAGGTTGGATCAACACTACTTTTTCAACAATGCTTTTGCTAACCTACGTCCAGCTGTCACTTGCCATACGCCCAGGGTCATTGCTATTCTCCCAATATTATCAATCAAAATGTATGGGTGATTATACAGTTTCTCCTACCCATATACGTACAGTGGTAATGACCCATCCGCCCACCCATACACATACAGTGGTAATGACCCACTCGCCCACCCATACACGTACAGTGGTAATGACCCACCCGCCCACCTATACACGTACAATGGTAATGATAAGTAAGCCTATAAAAGGTGAAAAATAACGATAACACTGTTCAAGCAATTTGAACAATTATTTTCTCCTAGGATAGATTTTGACAAAAAATATTTTAAAAACAAAACTAATTTTAAGTTTTGTTTTACTAATCATGACCACAATGTAAACACTCAACAATAAGTAGGCTATATACTTTCAAGCAGTCACCATTTAGCTCTGATTAAATAAACTGTGATTGTAGTGCCAACTACCAGAAGCACAAAATAATGAATACTCCCAAGCTCTCCTGAATATATGGCTGAAGTTTGATCTATTGACTTGATGATGAAGGGGCTATGAATTAGTAGTGTACAGTTTGATTCTGTAGTTTCCATTTTATTTATTTATATATTTCTATATAGACACGCTTTGATCAGTCAAGATAATTGGTCAATCGACTCAGATAAACAAAGAGTGTACTGTATTAAAATTGACTGCAAACATTAAAAATGTATACTGTAAATACATGAATTTTCAAATACTTATTTTAGGTTAGTTTAAAGGGCACTAGGCCAGACATTGGTTGGCTATTATAACACTGGAACTGTGTTGATGGACTTCTCTTCTCAGTTAAGTTTTCAAATAGTTATAATTACATAAGTTTTTTGATTATCTCTGTCCTCTCTACACTTTCCTAATAAAACTATAATAACCAATTTCATTAATTTTGTTGTAATTCTTACCATTATTTTCTTCTAATATTTGTTTAAATGAAATCTCCAAAGTTTCTATATGCCGTAATAGTTCTGTAGATAGTATTTCTACTTCCTTAGATTGATCTTTAACGATGCTGCTTCCAAGGCTTTTTGTCTGGATCAGTTCAAGAAAGATCAAGTATATTTGTTTCTCGTTTGGTGGTAGTTCTTTACACAAGAGTTTTGAATCCACTGCAGTCTTTAATATTTCCAAAAGTTCTAAATATGCCTTATTCACGCATTTCTCTTCATTTTGCCTGAAAACAGTATTTTATTATATAAAAAAGGCTTACACTCTATTTGCAAAGAACATAATTTATTTCTACAAGCTTTGAGTTCATTTGGCTACTTTAGGATTCCCAACAGATTTTGTACAAGACTCAAATGCGATGTTTTCCACTTTACAAATAAGAAGTTACATTAGTTAGAGTCTGCAAGTTTTCAATTTAACAGGCAGTGTTAAATTGAACCCATCATACTTATCTATCGAGATATATTGACTAAATATAAACACAAACATACATAAAAAATCAAATTTTCATTTCAACTACCTGAAGTACATTTAAGTTGCATCAAAATGTTTACTGTAGGCGCAGATATTATGTGCACCCGAGTTTTATTATAAGTTTTAATAAATTTTATCCAAGTTTGAACAAAAAAGTGCTGGTAGTTTTATAAGAAAAAAAGTTTATTTATAAGTTTTATGAATTTCAGTATTTTAAATTTTCATTAAGAAAATTGATTCAGTGATTTTAAATTGATAATATAAATCTATTTAATTTTATTAATCACTATAAATTTATCGATGTAAATTGATTTAAATCACTATAAATGTATTGATGTAAATTGATTTTAATCAATTTTAAATCATTGAAATTACTTATGTACATGAAAGTAATATTTCGTAACTACACGTGTTATTAGGATTACAATATGACCAAGTAATCAATTTTAAAACCTCTAGATGTTAAGTAAGCTTAGTTTCAAGAAATTGATAGGAACTTTTTTCGTGAAAATTTAAATTCATAAAATTCTTAAATTCACAAAACTTATAGAAAACACTCTTGCCAACCACATATTAAAATATTACAGAGAATAAACATTCAGAATGAGATAGAATCAAGTTGTTTCCTCATATGACACCTAGATGAATCGGTCCACCGATGCATCGTACTAGTTAATATAACGTGATACATTAACTGGTTCTTGAGTAATTAAAGTGTAAAGTTAATGTACAGTGAAAACATGTTAAAATTACGGTTCTCTTTTTGTTCCAACTAGGTACACTAAAACTTATAATAACATTTAAAATCACATATGTCATAACGTACGATTAAACATCGAAAAAAATTTTGTGATTAGATTTTTCGTAGCTTCTTAATAAACAACCTTAAAACTCAGGTCCACGAATTTCTGCACAGACAGTAGTCATTCGATATGTATGTAATCAAATGACTCCTGTCTATTTGACGGTGTATCTCCTTCTTTAAATTTTGTGGTTTTCTATTGCTCCTTTATATTTATAACTAAACAATACAGAAAATGAAAAGATATTTGTCACTTAAACATCTTGTTTCGTGTTTAGTTATGTATTATAAAGATTACTTTGCTGGTACAAACAACTTTTTTCAATTTATAAATACAGGTTAACGGTTTCTCATGCAGTTGTCAACAACTTGACAGTAATGTAAGTAATGAAAAAATGAACATAAACTGAAAAAAATATATATATTCCCATTTAATCCTGTAAGGAGAGGCCAGTAATATATTATTTATAAGAGGCTGTAAGAGTAGATTTTCAGTCTCACGACAGGATCAAGTGGAAATTTTTTTTTCAGTTCATGTTCAAGCATGGAAATTGTCAATCTGAAGTGTAGATCCACGGCTAAAGTTAGTGGGAACCAGAGAATATGGAACATTTTAAAAACTTAATTGATGTTGGGCTGTTTAAAATTAATTTCAAACCAAATACAAAAATGATGATTTTATATGCTAAATTCACCAAAGCACAACTTTGTACATCTAATTTATATAATCTATACAGTAGGTCAGAACCTAGGACCAGAAGTTATTTAAACTGAAATTGATTTTGTTTGAAACATGAATGTAGGAGTCACTTCTGTCAAACTCTTCTGTAACACAATTTTAGTTAGATAAATGTACATTTCTTTGCATGAAAACTTTCTCTTTCAGACAGGTAACATTAAACAATAAAACAAATTGGGATCTTACCAATACTACTAAGTACAGAAACATATACCTGTAATTGAGTGAATTTGCAGCTAACGTCGGGCCATGTGTCCACAAAACCTGCTTTAGGGCGGCTAACAGCTTGGCATGTGAGGGCAAACTGCGCAGCGAGGCAATGGCTGGACTGATGTCTGCACTAAGGTGGCATTGTGGGTAAAGAAGGGTAGTCGAGTACAATGCGAGTATTGGAGTATGTAAGGGATAGACTTCCTGTAAAAACCCAGCAAACTTTGTTTAACAATAATGAGTATGCTGAAATAGTTGGCTGTAACTTACATAATAAAGGTTAAAAATAAAATCCTTGTATATAATACGTGAAGCCATTTTCTGTCAACGCAACTTCTCCCTTATTTCTTGACCAATTTAAACGGTTAAGGTATGAAAAAATTTGCCTTTGTTTGCAGTTGTGTAAAGTCTTAATTATTCAATATTTTCACCATGAAGGGCCCAGGAAGCTCTCAAAGTACATTTTTCGGCCATAAGAATAACATGGAGAGAGATATAAATGAATCAAAAAGTAACAGCTGTTAAAATGTAAATGATGATTTTCAAAAAGTTTTAACAGCCGTTGGAATATAAGCAATCTTGATTGTAATATTGAGGAGGTTATATTATCTTTCATAATGTTAAACCACGGAAGGTTGAAATCATGGTTTTGTTCACTTTCAAATGTAGAGCTCCCCCTGTTGAACTTGAAAGGTTTCAATGGTGATATATGCAGTTATTTTATTAATTGAATATTCAGGTGCTAAACAAAAACAAATGAAATTAACACGATTGAAATAGAGTAATATCAATGGGTGTTTATACTAATAAGTAGGTAGCAACACAAGTTTGGTAATATGAGGAGATACTGTAAACAAACTAAATTTTGCGATTTTATGTTATTCAGTTAACCTACTATTATTTATAGTCGAAAGACTCAGGGCGAGGCCGTAAGCCGAGGTATAACAAACGCAGTGAGTTACGAGGTAGGCACGCAAAGCGTGCAGGGGTGTCCCCTTGTACCCCCAAGGCAGAATAATGTGCTACAGGGCGACATTGTCGTAGAACGAGAGAGACGGCTGCAGAAAGAAATCCTCTAATTGAGAAACTATTTTTCCATACCGCAAAATTACAACAATAATTTCTGGAGAACAATGTCTGGTTTTATATATAAACAATTAATTAGAACCGTATTTGTAGTTAAACTTAATAACAAACTATGTTCTGACTGATTCAGAATTACAGATGGCATTTGCGATTTTACAAATTAAACAACAGCTAACTGCAGTGAGACGAAAGTCTGTTGCCGGTCACCTTCAAAGCATGCGCAAGTTCGCATAAGCCCTAAACAAACTATGCCACTCTAGAGATGGTTAAAGGTACGGTAGTTCATTTGCAAGACTAGTACACGACCAAATCATTCACTGTAATGAACTAGTTCAAAATGACGTAACGAACGACTTGTACAAGCAACGGTTGGAGTGATTTGTAGTTTTGTTTCATAAACACATGTTTATTATTTATACTTGTAAATTTGTTCAATCAACCTTCTTAAAATTTAAATTTGTATTACTATTATTGATAAAAATAAATAGTTGAATTATTTAATGATTTTGTCAGTGGTCCTTCAGAGCTTGGATGTATTCTTTGAACTTCACTCATTCACTAAAATGACTAGTTCATTTGACTCGATCGTTCGTGAACTACTCATCCCTTCACTCCTGCTTTCCAATTACAATCGTATCATTCATCATGCTTGAGTAATAATAAATTAAATTCAGTTACATTATCATTGAATGATAATGGCTAACTATGAAGAGGGTATTGTTTGTAGTAACTGATCATTGAAAATACTATTATTTTAAAACACATTATTTATGTTATAATCCTGGACGTTCTGTGATGTATACATCTTGTGCAAACAACGGATATATTGGTTATTTTTTTCAGTCCTGTACAGTCTGACAGCTTCTGCTAGTAAGTCAGGCAGGTTATCGGAATTAGGTCAGGTTAGGTAATAAAGAACTAAAAAGTATAAGTGCATCCTAAAATTGACATTTGCATCTATGAATTGAATTAGTGGTCATCATAGTAATCTTGGTCAAATAAACTTGAATAAAGCATAAATAAACATAGTTTGTATCCCTTAATTTAATATTTTTCTTCTAAATTAAAAATTCGGGAATGTAATTTATGTAATTGTAGATAAAAACAGTAGGTTTATACGATCCTAGGTTATTATTTGCGTAACTAGAAGATGCACCTTATTCTTGGTGAAATGAAATATTTTAATAACAACTTTTACGTTCTTTTCTTTGGCATTGGTAGTAATAAGTAAAATATAATTTTATATTTATATTATCTAATGATGTAACCATAATACTGTGAACGAAGGATATTTATCAAACAAAATGATTAATTTTTCGACAAAGAACAAGATCACTGCTTGGATTAATAAATACAAATTCTAAATAAAATCTATAATTCAATTGTATAGAATTGCTCATTGGTAATGAGTTAGTCTCAAATATTGTTTTCAGTTTTTTGCTCACACCGACCTTGACTGGGGTTGTGTAAGGGACGCCAACTGCACTCCTCTCTTTTTAGAAACATCTTTTTAAACGATTATTATTATGCTATTTATTACTAAGAGAAAATTTCTTTATAATTTTTAAAATGAGTTAAACATTTTTATAACCTTATTTCATTCTGTACAACTGAAGATGGTCTTTCGAGACAGAATCGATATTGAATATTAAAAACATCACACAAGATTGCTAAGTGTTGTTCTTTATATATATATATATATATATATATATATATATATATATATATATATATATATAATTTCTTTCTTTAAGCTAATAAATAATTTTGTAATTATTATGCCCTTTGAATTTGACCATAATTTTAGGAAACTAAGGATATTTAAGCTTATCCTCCCAATTTCTTTGCTCTCCAAATACTAAAAATAAAACAATTTAAACTGTCTAATTAATTACTTTATTTCAAATTTCTTATTTGTGTATTGAGTTTGAACGTAGGATAATAAAAATGTATTAAAAAAGCCTTTTAATTTATAACAGTGTTTACTATCTTATTATTTAGGTAAACATTTAGGCTACATTCTATAGGAGGAAAATATACAGCATAACTAATGTTTTTTTCAGTTGATATTTTACGCTATTGGTACCATAATATACAGAGTGTCCATTTTAACTGGGCCGCCATTGGTATATCAGAAACTACATAAATTACAGCAAACTTTAAATAGGGAACTTCAATTACTTTTTAAAGACTATAAAAAAGGCAAATCAAAACTTAAATATCCGACCTCCATTTTCCAATATGAGGACCAACTTTAAAATTTCTAATGTGAACCCCAATTTTTATGGTAATTTTAGGTAAAATGCATAATTTAATGATGTTTTTATTCTTTGCACTTTTTTGATAAACTTTGTTGTTTCCAAGGTATAAGGAGCCACAAATTCAATAAAAACAACAAAACCATGTTACCTGGGTCATCATTGGGATATCAGAAACTACCGCGCAGGCCTTGTGACCTGAGCAAGGCTTTTGATTGTGTTGAAAGTAAAATTCTAATTGCAAAATTAAAACATTGTGGTTTCTGTAAACCATCTTTAAAATTTTTTGAATCCTATTTAAACAACCGTAGGCAAACCGTTTGTGTCAATGGAAGGTGGTCAAAAGAATTGAAAGTGGAGTGGGGTGTCCCACAGGGCTCTGTCCTGGGTCCCCTCCTATTTTTGATATATATCAATGATCTTCCATCGATAATTGATTCTAAAATTATTCTTTACGCCGATGACACAACTTTCTTTAACGTAAGCAAAAACATTAATGATCTGGAAATTATGGCTAATGAGACTCTTTCTAAAGCTTTAAATTGGTTTAATTCAAATGGATTTTTGCTAAATTGTAATAAAACAAAAAACATACTATTTCATCTTAAGCCTAGTTCTATTTCATTGGATGAAAATTTTGTGGATTCGATTAAATTTTTGGGGGTTTATATTGACAATCAGCTAACCTGGAACGATCACATAGACTATTTAAATAAACGACTATCAAGGGTAATTTATCTTTTGAATAGATTGAACGATATTGTACCAAAAAATTATATAAGAACAGCCTATTTTGCATATTTTCAGTCTGTATTCAGGTACGGTTTAGTTCTTTATGGTAATTGTACCAGAATTAAAGAACTATTAACTTTACAAAAAAAAGCTTTAAGAGTTCTTAAGAAATGTGACTCCAGAGAACACTGCAAACCACTTTTTATTGATTTTTAATTTCAAACCATTATAAATCTTTACATATTTGACTTGGTTACTTATACTATTACAAATTCAGAATTTTTAAAATTCAAACAATCTTTCCATAACTATAATACACGTGGAAAGAAAAATGCTAAAATTTACTTTTATCGTTTGAATAAGACTCTGGATAGTCATATAGTATTGTCCCTTAAAATTTACAATTTTTTGGAACCTAAAATTAATCAGTACTCTTTTTCTGAATTCAAAAATAAATTTTACTGCTGGCTTTTAAAAAACCCATTTTACAATTTAGATGAATTTTTTAACGCAATTGACCTTAATTTTTAAATTACACATTTTTTATTACTAATTTGACTTTAAAGTCTACTGGTAGATTCATGAATAGTCTAATTTTAGTAATTAGTATGTATGACACAAGCTATTGCAATAGCTGCTGCTATGACATTGTCAATGATGTAAAATTTGTGTGGCAAATAAAAATTATTATTGTTATTATTACCAAATTTACAGCAATCTTTAAATGGGAAACTTCACCTATTTTTTTTAAGACCATAAAAAAAGTGAAATCAACACTTAAATATTCGACCGCCATTTTCCAATATGGCGACCAACTTAAAAATGTCTTATTAGAACCCCCATTTGTTACAGTGATTTTAGGTAAAATGCATAATTTTATGACGTTTTTATACTTTTAATTTTTTTGATAAACCTAATTGTTTCTAAGATGTAAGCAGTCAATGGTCAATAAAAACAACAAATAGTCAATAATTTGCTGGATACAGACAAATTTACCATAATAATATTTTTATTAAGCAAATATTGAAGAAAATAACTTGGGATAAATAAAATAAATATTAGGAAATTTTAATAGTAAAGTTGATGTTAATTTGAAAGAGCAAAACGTAAATATGGTAAAATTATGCATCAAAACTATTGTCAGCAGAAATAACTTAGTATTACTACTATAAAATAGTATGAAGTTATGAAATTTAACTTGTTATTAAATACATATTCTAATAGGATATAATTAGTTGTCTTTGTACTATTAAACAACTGTTTAACCCTTTGAGTGCCAGTGTCCGTATAAAAGGACAGCCGAAATTTACGTGAGAAATGCCAGTGTCCGTATATACGGACAGCCGAAAGTTGCGTGAAAAATGCCAGTGTCCGTATATACGGACCTCACGAAAATCAAACCTGGTTACTATACATTTTATGCATTTGCGCTTTATTTTATATCAATAGCAATTCAATGTACGTGTAGAGGTGGGCGCGTGGGTCATTACCACTGAACGTGTAAGGGTGGGCTGGTGGGTCAATACTACTAAACGTGTAAGGGTGGGCTGGTGGGTCAATACCAATGTACGTGTAAGTGTGGGCTGGTTGGTCAATAACAATGTATGTGTAGAGGTGGGTGGGTGGGTCAATACCACTGCACATGTAGGGTGGGCGCGTGGGTAATACCACTGAACGTGTAAGGGTGGGCTGATGTGTCAATACCACTAAACGTGTAAGGTTGGGCTGGTGGGCCAATACCAAAGTACGTGTAGAGGTGGGTGGATAGGTTAATACCAATGTACGTGTAGGGTGAGTGGGTGGGTGGGTTAATATCACTGTACGTGTAGGGGGTGGATGGGTGGATCAATACCACTGTACATGTAGAGAGTAGAGGTGCGTGGGTGGGTCAATACCAATGTACGTGTAGATGTCGACGGTAGAATCAATACCACTGTACATGTAGAGAGTAGAGGTGCATCAGTGGTTCAATACCAATGTAGGTGTAGGGGTGGGTGGGTGGGTCAATACCAATGTAAGTGTAGGGTGAGTGGGTGGGTGGGTTAATATCACTGTACGTGTAGGGCGTGGATGGGTGGATCAATACCACTGTACATGTAGAGAGTAGAGGTGCGTGGGTGGGTCAATACCAATGTACGTGTAGATGTCGACAGTAGAATCAATACCACTGTACATGTAGAGAGTAGAGGTGCGTGGGTGGGTCAATACCAATGTACGTGTAGATGTGGACGGTAGAATCAATACCACTGTACATGTAGAGAGTAGAGGTGCGTCGGTGGTTCAATACCAATGTAGGTGTAGGGGTGGGTGGGTGGGTTAATATCACTGTACATGTAGGGGTGGGCGGGTATGGTAATAAACAACTTAAGTTTAGTTGGAATTATAAGTATAAGAATGTAATATTATATGGAATGTAATCAATAGTAATGTACGCTTTCAACCTTTCTGCGACGGTGTATAAAAAACAAAAACTGTCTGTAAGGACTACACTACAGGGTGTCCATTTTAACTGGGTCACCATTGGGATATCAGAAACTACCAAATTTACAGCAAACTTTAAATGAGAAACTTCACCTATTTTTTTAAGAGCATTAAAAAAGTGAAATCAACACTTAAATATTCGACCGCCATTTTCCAATATGGCAACCAACTTTAAAATGTCTTATTAGAACCCCTATTTCTTGCAGTGATTTTAGGTAAAATGCATAATTTTATGACGTTTTTATACTTTTAATTTTTTTGATAGACCTAATTTTTTCTAAGATATAAGCAGTCAATGGTCAATAAAAACAACAAATAGTCAGTAATTTGCTGGATACAGACAAATTTACCATAATAATATTTTTATTAAGCAAATATTGAAGAAAATAACTTGGGATAAATAAAATAAATATTAGGAAATTTTAATAGTAAAGTTGATGTTAATTTGAAAGAGCAAAACGTAAATATGGTAAAATTATGCATCAAAACTATTGTCAGCAGAAATAACTTAGTATTACTACTATAAAATAGTATGAAGTTATGAAATTTAACTTGTTATTAAATACATATTCTAATAGGATATAATTAGTTGTCTTTGTACTATTAAACAACTGTTTAACCCTTTGAGTGCCAGTGTCCGTATAAAAGGACAGCCGAAATTTACGTGAGAAATGCCAGTGTCCGTATATACGGACAGCCGAAAGTTGCGTGAAAAATGCCAGTGTCCGTATATGTATAGTAACCTCCGCAATGTATAGTATGTAATGTACGCAAATGTATAGTAACCTCACGAAAATCAAACCTGGTTACTATACATTTTATGCATTTGCGCTTTATTTTATATCAATATGTTCACAAAGAAATGCTCTTTACGAAAATATATATTTTATATAGTACACCAAACACTAAACGATAATACAGTGTTGTTATTTGGCAGGCTGTAGCGAGCGCTTAGACTCTCACTCCAGACGCTCGGCTCGGCTGAATGACAGCTGTGTTGTTATTTACGTTGTTCCAGTTGAGGTTTACATTAGCTTTCATTGTTTCTGTTAGTGTTAAGTTTATTTACATAATTTATAGCAGTAATAGTGATTATTTGAATCAATGATATTAATATATGGTGTAATATGAATCGCTCACGTAGCTCTTTGAGTGACAGAACTCTTGCAAGAGTTATTGATGAAGACGATCTCGACGATGAAATGCTTAGTAGTAGTGATGACAGTTTAGGATTAGGGGATGATACTGACAACGATCCAAGCTATGATCCATCCTTTGACCAAAATCAGCCTTCAACATCAGGTAGGTGTTTACAAAAGAATGTTAGAAATAGGCCTATAGACCCAAATAGCTCTGATGATGATGAACCTAGTCAAGGCCACACTAGATTCCCAGGCCGCGCTGCTCCCCCACCACTCACGGCTCGACGTCACTGCATGGGGCGGACGGCGGACAACATCAGCCACCACAAACACAGTGTCGCTCACCTTTTACGTAGTTTGTTGACTGATTTATATTTATTAGGTGGTGATATTTGGAACCTGTTATTATTATGGCAAGGTAAACGTTGTATTCCAGAATGTAAAATTATTTTAAGCCTTTAATTGATGTTTTTTCCTTCCCGAAAGATCACAGGACATATCAGACCTGGCTAAGAGCCATCCACAGAGATGACTATGAGATATCTGCCAATTCCCGTGTATGAATAAAACACTTCGATGAAAGATTCGTCATTAGGGAAGAGTCTATTAATCGTCTTGATGGAAGTATTTTGACTGTAAAACGGGATAGGTTAAAACTCAGAGACGATGCAGTTCCCACAATTTTTGAAAATCTTCCGCACTATATTACTAAAGATATTCCTCCCAAGAGGATGGACCCAGAGGAAAGGAGGATTGAAGCGGAAAAGCGAAATAAATCCTAACTGAAGAAAAATAACGACTAGACACAATTGATTCCTTCAGTAGCTTAGTGAATAATTATAAGAAGGGATGTAATTTAGACTCGACAAATGAATATTCAAAACACAATAACAACCAACTGGTTTTATTCTTAGTTTCTCTGAAAGACAATATTTACCCTGTAGTTATTATTTCCTTAAATATCAATATTGATTTATCTTTTTGTATGGTTAAAAATAATATTTTGGTAAAAGACCATGTTTATTTGCGTACTTTTTCAGACAGTTTAAAAATTGATAAGTGGTCCAAACTAAAAGAAATAATAGTTAGGTTGCCTAATGAAATTAATGAAATACCTCAAGAAAATAAAATAGAATGTATAAGCAATCTATTGGATGTCATGTCTGAGGAAAGAGGAGACAATAATATAAGTAAAAAATTACGTTTTTTAAAAGAACAACTTAAATTAGCAATTTCAAATAAGGTATCTTATTGTACAACCTCCCTTGTATGGTTTGCCACTCTATATTTTTGTTTTCCTACAACATACAAACATATAAGGGAAGCTAAGGTTTTTATTACGCCTCATCCTTGCTATTTACAATCATTTACCACGAACCTGGGCACTTGTGGCTCTGGTTTAGATTCGACTCATGTGAGATATTTAAAAAAGAAGTTATCTTGTTTGAACGAAAATGAAAATATCTGTAATTTGCTTATGGGAGAAATTTATGTAAAACCAGATATGAGTTATAAAGGGGGCAAGTTGGAGGGAATTGCTCATAATGTAAATAATGAATCTGTAGGTCTAGCCACGACCATTCAAGCATTTATGGTCTCCTCACTTCTTTCACGTGATAAAGATGTTGTGGGATTATTTTCTTGTAGAGATCTAACTTGTGATTACTTACATCATTTAATTTAATGTTAGATTATCTTAGCGATTCTTATATTTTTTCTTGCCAAAAATGCTCTACTAGCTCTTTAATTTATGTAAAAAAATGTATAACAATCTTTTGTAATATTATTCCATTGAATAAATATGCAATAAGGTATCAAAAGAGAAACTTGTCGAGAAATAGAGAGGTAAATGTAAGAAAAGAAAGGTTGATAAGTTAAATCAGTAAGTTGATTTTACTTCAGTTAATATTCAAAAGTTTTCTAGACATATTTAATTATAAAGCATAAGTGAATCATTTAACTTGAGTTTTTTTATCCCAAATAAATATTTATACAATATTAATTTATCATTTATTTACGTCAAACATGCTCACAGTAAACTTGTTAAAACTTCCTTTAATCTATCACTGGTAATTTTGCTTAAATTTTAATTACTATAGGCGTGTGAGCGAGCGTCCAATGCAAGTTGTACGGGTATAGAGCGCTCCGATCCGCCCCAAGCTGTGACGTCACAACATGAGCAGCGCGGCCTGGAAATCTAGGGGGCCTTGACCTAGTCCATCTGTCATCAGACGTCCTAGGGGTAGGCCACCTAAAAGGGTTAGGATAAGTAACAATCTTAGTGATTCAAGTAGTAGTAATGATGAGGATGTTGACATCCTAGACAGTTTGATTTGGGATAATGTCACTGAAGAAGATGATCTAGGCCAACCTCATAATTTTGATTTTGATGAAACGCCTGGACTTAAACACTGTCCACCCAAGGATTCTGCCCCTATACAATATTTTAATCTTTTTTTTTACTGTAGCCCTTTTAGAAGATTTTGTCCGTTATACCAATAAATATGCCAAAGATTTTGTACAAACTAATATTAGCCATTTGAAAGAGCACAGTCGACTTCGAAATTGGAAAGATGTAACCAAGACTGAAATTCTGGCATTTATTGCTGTCTTGCTAAACATGGGCATCAAAAAGCAACCTAATCTCACCTTGACTAGTATCTCATCTAATATCAAAAAAGTTATTTTGACTAGTATCTCCTCTTCCACCTACGTTCTGAACATTGTTGTCTATTGCAGCTGGCGAATTAGCATTAGGTTGGTTTTTTTTTTTCATCCAGTCTTTCTCTATTTGTTCAATAATTGAAATTATAAAATCTAATCTTGACAGAGGTTTGCTAGTGTTTATCTTATATAAAATATAAGCATTCAAGATCATACGTCCAAAAATGTTGAAGGTTATTTTTTTCCATAATTTTAATGTACGCCGTTCATCCAAGTATTGATATAACATCTGATCTGAGACGTCTACTCCTTCCATATTATCATTGTACTGTCTTATCATTGTGGGTTTATTAGTAATTTTGACATAAGTGCCTGATTGTTTGGTTCTTCTTTCACTACTCGTTTTTGCATCTGTGGAAAGTAATAATACATGGTTCTTTTGGGATTTTTTTTCATGGAAGCCCAACATCAATAGCTCATTGCTTCTCATATATTTCTTTTCCCCAACACCAAAATTCTGAACCATTTCCTTAGGAATTCCTTTTCTTGTTTTTCTAAGAGTCCCAGTGACATGCGTTTTATTACTGTACAAATATTTAGCTAGTTTGATTGATGAAAAAAAGTTGTCCACAAAAATATGATAGCCCTTTTGTAGGAGACCGCACATTTTCAACAGCTTAGTAACTACATGAAAACCAAGCCCATTTTTATGAACAACATCTTTCTCAGGACCTTTTGCAGCGCCTGTGTACACAAAAAAACTCATGCAGTAATGTGAAATGCTGTCGCAAAGCAACCACAGCTTTACCCCCCCAACGATGATGTTTCTTTGGCATGTATTGAAGTAACTGGGAATGCCCTTTGGTCCCTACCATGCTCTCATCTATTGAAATATTTTTACTTGAGGTGAAATGACGTTTAGATATTCTATTAAAATGATCAATTAGAACTTGAAACCGAGCACAAGGGTCGTATGATGGTTCATTTGGTTTTGGAAGATTGGTAGTATTTACCATATGAAAAAATGTTAAGATTGACTGAAACCTATTACAGGTAAACATTTTTCCAAACCAAGGGATATATTGGCTTGAGCTAGTGGCCCAATACAAGGCGAGATTAGGTTGCTTTTTGATGCTCATGTTTAGCAAGACAGCAATAAATGCCAGAATTTCAGTTTTGGTTACATCTTTCCAATTTTGAAGTCGACTGTGCTCTTTCAAATGGCTATTATTAGTTTGTACAAAATCTTTGGCATATTTATTGGTATAACGGACAAAATCTTCTAAAAGGGCTACAATAAAAAAAAAGGATTAAAATATTGTATAGGGGCAGAATCCTTGGGTGGACAGTGTTTAAGTCCAGGCGTTTCATCAAAATCAAAATTATGAGGTTGGCCTAGGTCATCTTCTTCAGTGACATTATCCCAAATCAAACTGTCTAGGATGTCAACATCCTCATCATTACTACTACTTGAATCACTAAGATTGTTACTTATCCTAACCCTTTTAGGTGGCCTACCCCTAGGACGTCTGATGACAGATGGACTAGGTCAAGGCCCCCTAGATTTCCAGGCCGCGCTGCTCATGTTGTGACGTCACAGCTTGGGGCGGATCGGAGCGCTCTATACCCGTACAACTTGCATTGGACGCTCGCTCACACGCCTATAGTAATTAAAATTTAAGCAAAATTACCAGTGATAGATTAAAGGAAGTTTTAACAAGTTTACTGTGAGCATGTTTGACGTAAATAAATGATAAATTAATATTGTATAAATATTTATTTGGGATAAAAAAACTCAAGTTAAATGATTCACTTATGCTTTATAATTAAATATGTCTAGAAAACTTTTGAATATTAACTGAAGTAAAATCAACTTACTGATTTAACTTATCAACCTTTCTTTTCTTACATTTACCTCTCTATTTCTCGACAAGTTTCTCTTTTGATACCTTATTGCATATTTATTCAATGGAATAATATTACAAAAGATTGTTATACATTTTTTTACATAAATTAAAGAGCTAGTAGAGCATTTTTGGCAAGAAAAAATATAAGAATCGCTAAGATAATCTAACATTAAATTAAATGATGTAAGTAATCACAAGTTAGATCTCTACAAGAAAATAATCCCACAACATCTTTATCACGTGAAAGAAGTGAGGAGACCATAAATGCTTGAATGGTCGTGGCTAGACCTACAGATTCATTATTTACATTATGAGCAATTCCCTCCAACTTGCCCCCTTTATAACTCATATCTGGTTTTACATAAATTTCTCCCATAAGCAAATTACAGATATTTTCATTTTCGTTCAAACAAGATAACTTCTTTTTTAAATATCTCACATGAGTCGAATCTAAACCAGAGCCACAAGTGCCCAGGTTCGTGGTAAATGATTGTAAATAGCAAGGATGAGGCGTAATAAAAACCTTAGCTTCCCTTATATGTTTGTATGTTGTAGGAAAACAAAAATATAGAGTGGCAAACCATACAAGGGAGGTTGTACAATAAGATACCTTATTTGAAATTGCTAATTTAAGTTGTTCTTTTAAAAAACGTAATTTTTTACTTATATTATTGTCTCCTCTTTCCTCAGACATGACATCCAATAGATTGCTTATACATTCTATTTTATTTTCTTGAGGTATTTCATTAATTTCATTAGGCAACCTAACTATTATTTCTTTTAGTTTGGACCACTTATCAATTTTTAAACTGTCTGAAAAAGTACGCAAATAAACATGGTCTTTTACCAAAATATTATTTTTAACCATACAAAAAGATAAATCAATATTGATATTTAAGGAAATAATAACTACAGGGTAAATATTGTCTTTCAGAGAAACTAAGAATAAAACCAGTTGGTTGTTATTGTGTTTTGAATATTCATTTGTCGAGTCTAAATTACATCCCTTCTTATAATTATTCACTAAGCTACTGAAGGAATCAATTGTGTCTAGTCGTTATTTTTCTTCAGTTAGGATTTATTTCGCTTTTCCGCTTCAATCCTCCTTTCCTCTGGGTCCATCCTCTTGGGAGGAATATCTTTAGTAATATAGTGCGGAAGATTTTCAAAAATTGTGGGAACTGCATCGTCTCTGAGTTTTAACCTATCCCGTTTTACAGTCAAAATACTTCCATCAAGACGATTAATAGACTCTTCCCTAATGACGAATCTTTCATCGAAGTGTTTTATTCATACACGGGAATTGGCAGATATCTCATAGTCATCTCTGTGGATGGCTCTTAGCCAGGTCTGATATGTCCTGTGATCTTTCGGGAAGGAAAAAACATCAATTAAAGGCTTAAAATAATTTTACATTCTGGAATACAACGTTTACCTTGCCATAATAATAACAGGTTCCAAATATCACCACCTAATAAATATAAATCAGTCAACAAACTACGTAAAAGGTGAGCGACACTGTGTTTGTGGTGGCTGGTGTTGTCCGCCGTCCGCCCCATGCAGTGACGTCGAGCCGTGAGTGGTGGGGGAGCAGCGCGGCCTGGGAATCTAGTGTGGCCTTGACTAGGTTCATCATCATCAGAGCTATTTGGGTCTATAGGCCTATTTCTAACATTCTTTTGTAAACACCTACCTGATGTTGAAGGCTGATTTTGGTCAAAGGATGGATCATAGCTTGGATCGTTGTCAGTATCATCCCCTAATCCTAAACTGTCATCACTACTACTAAGCATTTCATCGTCGAGATCGTCTTCATCAATAACTCTTGCAAGAGTTCTGTCACTCAAAGAGCTACGTGAGCGATTCATATTACACCATATATTAATATCATTGATTCAAATAATCACTATTACTGCTATAAATTATGTAAATAAACTTAACACTAACAGAAACAATGAAAGCTAATGTAAACCTCAACTGGAACAACGTAAATAACAACACAGCTGTCATTCAGCCGAGCCGAGCGTCTGGAGTGAGAGTCTAAGCGCTCGCTACAGCCTGCCAAATAACAACACTGTATTATCGTTTAGTGTTTGGTGTACTATATAAAATATATATTTTCGTAAAGAGCATTTCTTTGTGAACATATTGATATAAAATAAAGCGCAAATGCATAAAATGTATAGTAACCAGGTTTGATTTTCGTGAGGTTACTATACATTTGCGTACATTACATACTATACATTGCGGAGGTTACTATACATATACGGACACTGGCATTTTTCACGCAACTTTCGGCTGTCCGTATATACGGACACTGGCATTTCTCACGCAACTTTCGGCAACAACTGTTTAACCCTTTGAGTGCCAGTGTCCGTATATAAGGACAGCCGAAAGTTACGTGAGAAATGCCAGCCAGTGTCCGTATATACGGACAGCCGAAAGTTGCGTAAGAAATGCCAGTGTCCGTATATACGGACACTGGCTGGCATTTCTCACGTAACTTTCGGCTGTCCTTATATACGGACACTGGCACTCAAAGGGTTAAACAGTTGTTTAATAGTACAAAGACAACTAATTATATCCTATTAGAATATGTATTTAATAACAAGTTAAATTTCATAACTTCATACTATTTTATAGTAGTAATACTAAGTTATTTCTGCTGACAATAGTTTTGATGCATAATTTTACCATATTTACGTTTTGCTCTTTCAAATTAACATCAACTTTACTATTAAAATTTCCTAATATTTATTTTATTTATCCCAAGTTATTTTCTTCAATATTTGCTTAATAAAAATATTATTATGGTAAATTTGTCTGTATCCAGCAAATTACTGACTATTTGTTGTTTTTATTGACCATTGACTGCTTATATCTTAGAAAAAATTAGGTCTATCAAAAAAATTAAAAGTATAAAAACGTCATAAAATTATGCATTTTACCTAAAATCACTGCAAGAAATAGGGGTTCTAATAAGACATTTTAAAGTTGGTTGCCATATTGGAAAATGGCGGTCGAATATTTAAGTGTTGATTTCACTTTTTTAATGCTCTTAAAAAAATAGGTGAAGTTTCTCATTTAAAGTTTGCTGTAAATTTGGTAGTTTCTGATATCCCAATGGTGACCCAGTTAAAATGGACACCCTGTAGTGTAGTCCTTACAGACAGTTTTTGTTTTTTATACACCGTCGCAGAAAGGTTGAAAGCGTACATTACTATTGATTACATTCCATATAATATTACATTCTTATACTTATAATTCCAACTAAACTTAAGTTGTTTATTACCATACCCGCCCACCCCTACATGTACAGTGATATTAACCCACCCACCCTCCCCTACACCTACATTGGTATTGAACCACCGACGCACCTCTACTCTCTACATGTACAGTGGTATTGATTCTACCGTCCACATCTACACGTACATTGGTATTGACCCACCCACGCACCTCTACTCTCTACATGTACAGTGGTATTGATCCACCCATCCACGCCCTACACGTACAGTGATATTAACCCACCCACCCACTCACCCTACACGTACATTGGTATTGACCCACCCACCCACCCCTACACCTACATTGGTATTGAACCACCGACGCACCTCTACTCTCTACATGTACAGTGGTATTGATTCTACCGTCCACATCTACACGTACATTGGTATTGACCCACCCACGCACCTCTACTCTCTACATGTACAGTGGTATTGATCCACCCATCCACGCCCTACACGTACAGTGATATTAACCCACCCACCCACTCACCCTACACGTACATTGGTATTGACCCATCCACCCACCTCTACACGTACTTTGGTATTGGCCCACCAGCCCACCCTTACACGTTCAGTGGTATTACCCACGCGCCCACCCTACATGTGCAGTGGTATTGACCCACCCACCCACCTCTACACGTACATTGTTATTGACCAACCAGCCCACACTTACACGTACATTGGTATTGACCCACCAGCCCACCCTTACACGTTTAGTGGTATTGACCCACCAGCCCACCCTTACACGTTCAGTGGTAATGACCCACGCGCCCACCTCTACACGTTCATTGAATTGCTATTGTACCTTTCCATACACAAACATAGATACTTACACCACTGCCATTCTTGCGTTCATCAGGAAAGTAATCATTATCCTCAACACCAGCAGACTGTCCCTCACAGTCGTACAGAGACGCCCATCGCAACCAAGGTCTGGGAGTGGTCACAGTAGGAGACTGTGACAGTTCCCTTGTAAGTGCTGTTTCTGCTTGCAGATGGTTGTGAGCTGGAGTTAGCAAAGCTACTGCCCCAGGCAGGACTAGAGGCAGCTCTTGAACCCAGTCTCTGACACATTCTGCTAGCTTGTGGTTTAAAAGTCGCATGGACGCCATGAGTCGCAGGCAAACAACACCTGTCAGGGAGAAAATATGCTGTTATCTGGTGTAAAATCACTCCACACAAAATGTACTTGCTTTTACTGTGTGATAGGTTTGGAATAGAAGTAGGAAACATTTTGTATTCTTCCCTTACAAAACCTATCACTTGCTGCCTATCTCAGGAAAAAAGTGATTCATTCGTCACAAAAAATAGTGCATAGGGAATGTAAAGAATAATTGAAAGGATGCGATGCCAATATAGTCACGGTGATCAAGCGGATACAATACTGCATGCTTATACACATTTTGTATCATGAGCTCAATTGACGACATGTTGACTGTTTAAAGTACACTTATATTTACTTCAATAGTATTAATTCAAAGCGTGATTATCGTACCACCCACACCACCCTGGTGTGCATCCCTCAATAAAGAATTCAATTTAATAGTATAGTTTTATTGTTGAACTATAATTGATGTTACTTTAAAAAAATATATTTTAATACATGGACTAATAAAACTTACTCATACATTCCTCTTTGTAACTCATATTGTTCGTGAATATTAGTATTATTTAAAAATATGTAGAACATACACTGATAGTATTAAATATGTAGAACATACACTGATAGTATTAAATATGTAGAACATACACTGATAGTATTAAATATGTAGAACATACACTGATAGTATTAAATATGTAGAACATACACTGATAGTATTAAATATGTAGAACATACACTGATAGTATTAAATATGTAGAACATACACTGATAGTATTAAATTTCATTGCCAAACTTTCAAAATTAGATGAAAGGTAAATTGACTTTTTAACATTTTGTTGATAAGAATCTAAAAAATAATCATTAAAATTTGATAAGTTACCTCTGATTGGCCATAGTGGTATTTCCCAGCTCCAGGAAGAGGCATGTCGTCTCTCCGCTATATCTCTAACTGTAGCATCTCCTCCAGACAAATGGGGAGTGAAAACAGGAAACTTTATATTTAACGACTCCCTTGCTGTAACAAATAAAAATTGTAATCATTCCGAATTTTAAAATTGTATTCAATTAAAGATTAACCATTACTTAAAGTTAACATTTACAATTAAATAATGATATACCTCTGATTTTCCAAAACCACATCATCACTTCAAAAAGTTATCATTTGAAAAATTCAAAATAAAAGGATTGAGGTATACATAGATTTCTTGTGTGGATTAGGGATGGCCAAAAATAACCGCATCAATTTTCTTCCATCAGTTCGTACAATTTAACTAATACAAAAATTAACTGATAAGTGAGACACCTGATGCAACAGGAAATGGATATTCAATATATCCTGCTCGCCTATTCTGCTTCTATTTGCATCAGACAACACAACAATCGGTTGATTTCCCGTTGAAATATGAAAACTGATGTGAGTCTTAAATAAATCAGTTTGTATTTGCCATTCAGTGGAGAATCAAGACGACTTAGTTTACTTGTTACATTTGTTTGTTATTGGTGTGTAATTAATTATAAAGTAGTGTTGTTTTCTTTATTATAATTTAGCTAAGTTTACAGTTAATTTAGTTTTAATGTAAATATGAGCAAAAACAGTTCAATTTCGTATTAGAGTAATTAATATTTCACGAGTTCACAGCTAATTTAAAAACAATCACTAAACAATTTCGTATATAATTTTAGTTGTTAATTTTGTCAAAGTTTGAACATTTCATATTTTATTTGCTACATTCATACTTCTGATTTTCAATTACATGTAATTTAACTTAACTTATTTTATTTAAACCGTTTTCTTGTTTTAAAATATCTTATTTGATTTTATTTACAATATAATTGAATGTTTTCTTTAAATTATGGATTGACTTGGAACGAAATTACAAAATAATATGATGGTAGTAATGCTGTTTCTTGGCATCAGTTAAATTAAACATATGTTTGTGTATTAAACTCTTAAACTTATTAACAGTTATGGAGTAACATAAACATAGTGCTTCAAGATAATTCCTTAGTGCTGTTGCAGTTATTTTCAACAAAAATAGAATGCCGACTGACCACTTCCTGTTACTTTGCAACAGTTAAATTAAACTCATACACGCTGGCAAATTCAACTATTACATCAGTTAAACAAAAGTAGCAGGTTGGCACAACCCTAGTATGGATTACTGTTGTGGTAATGTACAATGAACTTACGCCTTCAAGTAAATGACAAGTAAATGCATGTTTCCCATATAGGTTTCTAGCGTTACCAGATATACAAAGTAAAGTCTGTTTGCAAGAAATAACAGTTTTCCATCTATTGAAAATCTATAGGTATAGTGATAGCAATATTACACTCACAGCATGTAGACATAATTTTATCAAGAAATAGAACAAAGAAGTAAGATCATCTGTCTTTCAGGCCCTAGTTCACCAGCCTAGAAGAAAATCACACTAATTTGGTCCATAATGGGTTAATCATTTTCAACATTATTAAGTAGAATATGAAAATATTTTTAAACCTAATACACTAGATCAGTTTTTCTTGCAAAAAAAGGCAACTAATAAAATTGTTCAATACATGATAAATCAGATGCTGAATAAGAAGTTCTGCCATATGATAATGACCAGTTAAAATTATACAGAACTACTCGTTAGTTTTGGTTCATCAATTATTCATACTTTGATTAAGTAGAAACTTTAATTTCAAATGTAAAGAGCCACGTTGTTAGTATTGATTGCTTAAAAAATCATTGTACTTAACAATTTAATAAAGTAACTGACCTTCTTCCAAATGTTCGGATGAATTTACTAGCTGGTGGGCTTGAATTAAATTTTTCCTTAGCTGCTTCCCTTCAATTGACAACAAAAATTCCACTTTTTTCTGGATCAGCTGTCTAGTCTGATCAACGCATCCAACATTTATGGTTGTTTCCAACCTGCAACATGATTTCACGTAAATAAAAGCGTAATATTTATTCTAGATTATTATTACCTATACATTACATTTTCATTAAAATCAAGACATTACAAACTTAAAAAAATTGAAATAACTACCATCACACAAAAGGTAGTCCAGATAGGATAAGATTGGATGGAGGAATAGGAAATAACTGCAAATAGCACCAAAACATTGGCAGATAAGTAGACGCTGAGTCATTTCATAACCTCTCTTTCAACTCATCACATCAACCTGTTTTGTGGACTGTATTGATTGATATAGTGCTTATGGCCTCTCTAAAGGACTGGACTGGAAAGAATGTGTTCATTGTTATGTATCAGTGAAGTGCTTTATTATTAATTTTCAACTTGACATAGTGACAGTTGTTACTAGGTAAGTCGCAGCTTCTCTGAAGTAATAAAGTTCCTCTGAATGGTAGAACGACAAATATTCTTACATTCTTAGTGTAATAGTGAACTCTTCCTCTCCTAGAAGCATGTCTTATGACTTTTGTCTTCTTTTAGGATCAGTACTGCTTGAGAACTTAATTTTATTATCAATGAGATTATAAAACATTCAAATATTACAAAGTAAATGGTTGACTGACCTTCGAAGAGTCTCACTCAACTCGCCCTGTAGATTGATGCACCGAGGTAGCGGTTGACCTTTCAACATCCTAACTTTCTTGCTCATCGACCGTACTGGATGTGCCAACGATATATTGACACACATCTCCGTCAACTGTGATGGAAGCTTACCAGACTCTTGCCTAAAAAAAAAAATTATACTGTTTTACAACCACTAACTTTGTATGTATAGCTGCCTTGTGAACTTTGTTCATAATTGTACTAACCATGTTCCAAAAGTAAGACTCTCCCACTGAGTAAAAATAAAACACTGAATACTTCTGTTGGTAAGTGAATTGTAACTTTTATCTTAATTAAGAATAAAGAGGGGTAGACTAATACTATTCCTACTAGGGGACACTACTGCATGCTTCGTGAGCCAACCCCTTCAATCGCTGTGCTCGTTTCTCTTTGGCCTTCGGCCTCAACTTGTGACTTTGAACTGCAAACAGTAGGTTAACTATACACCAACTGTTTAAATTCCTACAGCTGTTAAAACTTTTTGGAAATCATTATTTACATGCAAACAGCTGTTTCTTTTTGATTTATTTCAATCATTTTTTTCAAGTTAATCTTATGGCTGAAAAACGTACTTTGAGGGCTTCTCATACTTTTCAGGGTGAAAATATTGAAGAATTAAGACCTTATTACACAACTGCGAACAAAGGAAAATTTGTTGCCCCTCAATCGTTTAAATTGGTCAAGAAATATGGCAGGAGTGTGTTGACAAAAATCAGCTTGTAAGGATTCCTTTAAATTGTGATTGTTTAACGTGTTAATTGAAATGTATATATTTAACAAACATTTCTTGATTATTTATTAATATATATATATATATATATAAATCAAGAAAATATTATGGAAGGAACTCTTGTTTAACTTTAAAGTAAATTACAGAAACTCTTTATGATAATATCTCACATGTTAAAGAAATATTATTTTGTTTGAATCTGTAAGTCTAGGACTAAAATCTGTAAGACTGCGTACTGAACATGAATTGGAAATTAAAACATATTTTTTTTTATATATGAAATAATATGGTTATAAACATCTTGAAATATCTTCATGGTGATTTTTCCTGATGAAATATGATTTTAAATTAAAATAATTGTTAGTTTTAATTTCTTAATTTTTGCCGTCTGAGATTCTTCCTCATATATATGGTAAAGGTAAAATAACCATGTATAACATGAAATTGAATCCATCTAGGACTAACAAGCCTACAATCCTTAAAAACATTACAGATATATATTAGTTTCCTCAAATATACATTGTGTTACAACTTTGTTTAAAAATATAACCTGCAGACTGTATTAATTAGTATTTCTTTTGACTCAGTTTAAATCACTAATCAGCTGTTATTTGCCCTCAATCAAATCGACTCAGCGTACTGTCAATATTTTTAGGAATAATTTGATTTAACCTCGTAGTCCTCATCTCGCAAAAAGCAATCAAGAGGGTCAAACACTCACAGCTAAATGTATCCATCAATATTTGATATAAAATTATTACAACAACAAATTACAAAAATAAGAAAAATATACGTAACAAGATTAAATGATGCAACCCAGCAATTACACAAATATAATTTGAAACAAAAACTGTATATGTGCCATATAACAAATGTTTATAGGAGAAGTTTTGGTTCTCTAGGCAGTGTGGGAAACAAAGGTAGTGTCCGATGAAACAAAAGACCCTTTCTACTCTTTCCTTTAGAATTTAGGTCACCTAGTGAGATCCATTCCCCACTAAATAAGTCGAGCTGTAACAGGGAAGGCTCAAGTCCAGAAAGTGATAGGTTCATGGGCGGCACTCAGAGAGTTAAAACACAACTTGGCAGCTAGGCAGAAAAGAACGATTTATTGCGCACAAAAAATAAAAACCAGGCAGAAAGCAACAATAGCAAAATAACAATAAATGCAATGATAAACATATTAAACAAAGAAATGCAAAACCACATAATTAAAATTTTAACAAGAACAGTAATGCCTATCTGCAGAATAGCCAAAATTTGTAATTTCTATTAACAGTAAATAAAAAATCAAAATCCAAAAATACAACAATATGAAAGAATTTACTTTAAAATTTAGAAGGTTGAACAGAACAAATCATCTGGCAATTTAGCCCACATCCCATGATTCCACCGAGGCGAGGTAGTAGGGCGGTGTTTCTAGGAGGCTTCGAATTGGAAAAATTTAAAAACGTTAGATTAAATA